>JAMOIN010002064.1:60000-218084 GCA_024666655.1 Dascyllus trimaculatus
TAATTCTGACAAAACTGAGGTTATTGTATTTGGCCCAAAACACCTCAGAAACACACTATCTAACCAGATAGTTACTCTAGATGGTATTGCCTTAGCCTCCAGTTCTACCGTAAAAAACCTTGGAGTTATTTTTGATCAGGATATGTCCTTCAACTTACATATAAAACAAGTCTGTAGGACGGCATTCTTTCATTTACGTAATATTGTCAAAATCAGAAATATCTTGTCTCAGAGTGATGCTGAGAAACTAGTCCATGCATTTGTAACTTCTAGGCTGGACTACTGTAATTCTTTATTGTCAGGATGTCCCAGTAACTCTCTTAAAAACCTCCAGCTGATCCAAAATGCTGCAGCCAGAGTTCTGACAGGAACCAGTAAAAGAGATCATATTTCTCCTGTATTGGCTTCTCTTCACTGGCTTCCTGTAAAATCCAGGATAGAATTTAAAATCCTGCTTCTAACACACGAAACTGTTAATGAACAAGCTCCATCATATCTTAAAGACCTTATTGTACCTTATCATCTTAACAGAGCCCTTCGCTCTGAGACTGCAGGTTTACTTGTGGTTCCCAGAGTTTCCAGAAGTAGAATGGGAGGCAGAGCCTTCAGTTATCAGGCTCCTCTCTTGTGGAATCAGCTCCCAGTTTGGGTTCGGGGGGCAGACACCCTCTCTTCTTTTAAGATTAAGCTTAAAACTTTCCTATTTGACAAGTCTTATAGTTAGGGCTGCTCAGGATCACCTGAGCTGTCCCTCAGTTAAGCTGCCATAGGTTTAGACTGCTGAGGGACTCACATGATGCACTGGGCTCCTCTCCTCTCCTCTCCTTTCTGTACTGTCATATATCACCATTACATATGACTAACCTATGTTTCCCCCCGAGGTTCTGTGTCCTGCTTGTTCTGTCCGTGGATGTCCCTGGAACTGGAGCTCAACATCCCTGAGCTGGAGCTCAACGTCCCTGGTCTGGAGCTCAACGTCCCTGATCTGGAGCTCAACGTCCATGATCTTCAGCCGCTGGCCTCACCCCCTACCCCAACCTCTCCTACTATCCCTCCCTCCCTCCTCTTCCCCACTCCCAACCCAACCGGTCGAGGCAGATGGCCGCCCTCCCTGAGCCTGGTTCTGTCGGAGGTTTTTTTTCCCCCTTCCCTACCATAGGGGGTTTTTGGTTCCTTCCCACCGTCGCTGACTGCTTGCTCATAGGGAATCCAAAAGCAACCTTGGATTGTTGGGTTTTTCTGTTTCCTGTTCTTTCTTACAATGTTAAGCGCTTTGTGACGACCTGTGTTGTAAATATGCGCTATATGAATAAAACTGAATTGAATTGAAATAGCTGTTTCTCATGCTCTAAAACAGCTTTTCGCGGGCTGAAAATGCCACTTTTGTCACTAACTGTGTCCTCTCAATTCCCTTACACAACGTGACTGGAAACAGCTTTTGCCTTCATATTTATCATGTTTGAACAGCATCTGACATGTTTGTAAACACTGATTTTCAAAAAGTGCACTTTTGCTCTTTCTAAAGCTCTAAAACAGCTTTTCGCGGGCTGAAAATGCCACTTTTGCCACTCACTGTATGGAGTCAATTCCTTGATACAACATGACTGGAAAAAGCTGTTGCCTTCATATTTATCATATTTGAACAGCATCTGACAGTGAAACATGTTTTTAAACACTGATTGTGAAAAACTGCAGTCTAGCTGTTTCTCATGCTCTAAAACAGCTTTTCGCGGGCTGAAAATGCCACTTTTGCCACTCGCTGTATGGGGTCAATTCCTTGATACAACGTGACTGGAAACAGCTTTTGCCTTCATTATTGTCATATTTGAACAGCATCTGACAGTGAAACATGTTTGTAAACATTGATTTTGAAAAAGTGCAGTCTAGCTGTTTCTCATGCTCTAAAACAGCTTTTCGCGGGCTGAAAATGCCGCTTTTGTCACTAACTGTGTCCTCTCAATTCCCTTACACAACGTGACTGGAAACAGCTTTTGCCTTCATATTTATCATATTTGAACAGCATCTGACAGTGAAACATGTTTGTAAACATTGATTTTCTTTTTTTTTTTTTTAAACTTTATTTTTTAATGGTTTTTCAGAACAGAGGAAAATAAGGGGGAAAAACAGCAACAAATCAAAACAACAACAACAACAACAAAAAAAACGATAAAACAAGAGTTCACCGTATATACATATCACAGTCGTAGTTGGTCCAAGATACAATTCACAGCAATAAAAGAAAAATTGTCAGATCGTCAGATACAGAAATTAATAAAACAAAGCAGTCAGGGGGTTCTTTTGTACCCAGTCAAACCAGTCCTCCATCCAGTTTCATTTAATTCTGCACTGAATATCTAAGACATCCATCACTCTTCCCCATTTTGTTGTGAAGAGATGAATTCTCCCATCAATACAATACCTCAATCTCTCCAAAATGATCACTTCAGATATTAGAGACTTCCACAATTGAATAGAGGGGGGATCAGCACCAACCCACTTCGTCATTACTGCCTTCCTGGCCAACATTAGGAGAAATTGAACTATCTCACTGTGCACCTTTAAAGAGTCTGGTATGAGCCCCAATAGGCACAGTAGTGGGCTCGGAAGGAGTTGCTGCCCTATCACCAGACCAATCCCTCTACATACGGCCTGCCAGAACACCTTTATTTCTTTACATTCCCAGAGGCAATGGATTCTGGTCCCTGTAGTTATTTTACATTTTGGACAGTTTGGGGATGCTCCTGTTGTGTATTTACTGTAAATGTAGGGAGATATATAAACGTTTTGTAGAATGTTATATTGCATCTCTCTGTATCTATTGCATATTGATAATTTAGAGGGTAATAGTAAAATTTCTTCCCATGATTCTTTATCAATTTCTATCTTGAGCAGTGTGCACCACGATATTCTTAAGGGTTCGAGCCTGTCCGCTTTTAAATTTTGTAACTTACAATAAAATTTGGATACAAAGCGTTTATGCTTTTGGCATTCCAGAAGTGTTTCTTCTAGTAACTGGAAGTCACCAGGGGGAGTGAGAGTATTCATTTTAGTGTACACATAATGTCTGATTTGCAAGTACTTATAGAAATCATTGGTAGGTATTTTATACTGAGTTCTTAAAGATTCAAATGTTTTAAAGGTCCCTTTGTCCCACAAATCATAGACTCTTCTAATACCTAATTCCTGCCCGATCTTAAAGTTGGGTCCTGCACCTCCTGCTGTTAACTCTGGGTTATCCACCAGTGTTGTGAGAGAGTTAAATGAATGGGTCTTCTTAAAAAAATTTCTGAGGCTGTTCCATGTTTTTATTGTGTTTGAAATTAAAAAGTTATCTCTGGTTATGACTGGTAATTCTATTCCACGTTTGTCCAGCAAGTTTACCGGGGAGAAGGGTTTACAGATTGCTGCCTCTATCTCAAGCCATGACATGTCGGCCGCTCCAGCTGTCCATAAAGAGATTACTCTGGCATGAATTGATAGTAAATAATTTTCGATTTTGGGTAGACCCCATCCACCTCGTTCCTTCGGGAGTTGTAGAATGTCTAGTTTAATTTTGGGTTTCCTGCCGGCCCATATAAAATCTGACATAGCTTTATTAATGTCTCTAACATCATTTGTTTTCAGACTCAGAAAGAGCATTGACAGAGGATACATTATTTTAGGAAGAATTGTCATCTTAATTAGATTAATTCTCCCAAGAAGGGATATGGGGAGGTTCTTCCAACTGATCATCTTTTCTTGAATATGTTTCATCAAAGGGTTAATATTTTTGGTATATAGTTGATTAATTTTGGGTGTGATTTTAACTCCTAAGTAATTGAGCCCTGTAGGGGCCCAGCGAAATGGTTTGATGAAGGGTGGCTCAGCATTACCACACTCGACTAGAGGCATTATTTCTGACTTTCCTAAGTTGACCTTATACCCAGATATATGTCCAAATTCTTTAACACATTCAATCAGTGCTGGTATTGAGTTAATTAGGTCTGTTAAGGTCAAAAGTAAGTCATCCGCGTATAAAAAAAGTTTGTATTCTTTAGCACCTATAACTGTTCCTTTAATATTTTGGTTTTGTCTTATAGCTATTGCTAATGGCTCTATCGCCAGGGCAAAGAGGAGTGGTGATAGTGGACTTCCCTGGGCTGTACCTCTTGTTAACTTGAATGGTGCTGATTTTAGGCCATTCGTCAAGACGGAGGCCATGGGCATCTTATATAATAGTTTAATCCAATCTATAAAACAGTGTTTAAAGCCGAATCTCTTCAAAACGTCAAACAAATATTCCAATTCAATTCGGTCAAATGCCTTTTCGGCATCCATCGAGACCATGGCTCCAGGAAGTTGATGGTGATTAAGAAAATGAATAATATTAATTAACCGTCTTGTGTTGTTTGAGGATATTCGACCCCTAATAAATCCAGTTTGGTCTGCCCCTACAATATGAGTCACCACTTGCTCTAATCTATGCGTCAACACCTTAGATAGTATTTTCATATCTACTCCAAGGAGGCTAATTGGACGATAAGAAGAGCAAAGTTCTGGATTTTTATCCTTTTTTAGGATTACCGTTATATTTGCAATATACATAGATTCCGGAAGTTTTAATTGTTCAAAAGATTTATTGAAAACTCTTAATAACAGTTTATTTATCTTGCCTTTTAGCACCTTGTAGAATTCAATAGGGAGGCCATCTGCTCCAGGAGATTTGCCTGAGTTAAGTGATGATATAGCTTTGTCAATTTCTAGTAAGGTAATGGGGCCTTCTAGTAGGCTAGCTTGATCATTTGATAATTGTGGCATATTTAGACTGTTCAGAAAGTTCCCCTCCTTGAGTTTATCTAAGTCAGTCTCTGAGCTGTATAATTTCTCATAAAATCTTTTAAATCTGTCGTTTATCTGGCGATGATTCATTTGGCGCTGACCATTCTCATCCTGTACTGCTGAAATAAAAGACTTAGCGGGGGCTTTTCTTGCTAGTTGTGCCAGTAATTTATTTGGTTTATTGCCAAATTCAAAGAGTCTTTGTTTAGCAAATAATATATCCTTTTCAGCTTTCCTTGTTATTAAATCGTTCAGCGCTGCTCTGGAGGATTTAAGTTCTGTTAAGACATCCTCCGATTTTACTGCGTAGTACTCTTCTTCTAATTTTTTGATTTTTTTTTCCATTTCTAGTTGTTTGGCCACTCGTTCCTTTCTCTTCCGGCTTGCATATGAGATGATAATGCCTCTGATATAGGCCTTATAGGCGTCCCAAATAATTCTTGGGTCAGTATCTTTTTTATTGTTAGTTTCCAGATAAATATCTGTCTGCTCCTCCAGAAGTTTGATAAAGTTATGATCTAGAAGTAATAATGTGTCCAGTCTCCAGGAGAACGAGCGCTCTACAGGTCTAATAGGGCGCATCACTAAAGTAACAGGGGCATGATCAATATGGCCTATGTCACATTGTTCTATTAAGTGACCAAGACATTTTGATATTAATATGCAATCGATACGTGACGCTGATGAGTGGGGTAAGGAGTAAAATGTGTAACTCTTAGAAAGAGGATTTACATGCCTCCAGGTATCTAGCAGGTCCAGCTCCTTGATGATATTTTTAATTGCCCTTGTATTTTTAAACTGAGTATAGTGAGGTGAAGACCTGTCTAATATTGGGCATAAGCTACAGTTGAAGTCTCCTCCTAAAATTATGTTGGGAGAGTCCATTTCAACAAGCTGATTAAGAAGCGTGGCAAAAAAATGATTCCTCCCAAACATTAGGGGCATAAATGTTTCCCAACAGAACAGTTTCGCCATATAAAATTCCTTTAACCAAAACAATTCTTCCTTCAGTGTCCTTGTATGAGTCAGTAACGGTAAATGGCAGGTTCTTATTTATTAATATGGCGACACCTCTCGTTTGTTGAATAAGATGAAAAATATACCTGACCAACCCATTCTCTCAGGTACTTCTTATGTTCAATATCGTTTAAGTGTGTTTCCTGCAGATATGCAATTTGAATCTTGTCTTTTTTGAGACAGTTCAGGACAGCTTTCCTTTTAATAACATTATTAGACCCCTTTATGTTCCATGTACAGATTTTAATACTCATATGCAATTACGTAAGATATAATCCATACATTTAACCCATAAAGTTGCTGTTTCATGTAAACAGGACCCGCTAACATTTGACTGTGAACTCTGAACACCAAAGAAAATAGTTCCAAGCACAAACTCAATCTACAGCTTGGAATATTTAACAGTTTAAAGAAAGATAACATAAACATTAACAGAAGAAAAGCTACTAACCTTGTCATACTCTAGCCTTAAAGAGTATAAACCGTGGGGGTCAGTGAGGCAGGGTAAAAGAGGGGAGAAATGATAACAACAACAAAAAAGAAGATCCAACCCTCCTCCCCACCTGGGCTGCAGCAGCTATAAGCCAGTGTATCATGCTACATTTACCAACAATAAACATAAGTTTTATTCTGAGCAGCAGAGTTAAAGTGATTTCTAATGTATTCAGGTTTAACATTTTCCAAATATTTTCATAATATAACTTGTGTAAGTGTCCCAACCTTCAGATGTTCATATGGTGAGGACTCTCAGCCGTTCCCTTATCAGTTCAGCAATGGTCACACTGTCGTTAAGCGCTGTATCACTAGCTTCCGATGGAAGTAAACCAGTTCACTGGGACACAGAGAGTCTTTTAATATAGTTATTAATGTCTACCATGTTGGAGAGCGATGAGGTTTTTCCGTTTGGGTGAATGATTTTAATCACAGCGGGGTATATGAAGGCATACTTGACGCCAGCTTCTCGTAACAGGCAATGCGCGTTAGCCGTCTCCCTCCTTTGTTTAACAACTTCTGCAGAGAAATCCTGATAAAATGACACGTCTCGGCCTTCCACCTTTAATCTGCCCTTGGTTCTCGCTGCATACAGGATCCTTTGCTTATCAGTGTATTTGTGTAGCCTCACCAGGACAGCCCGTGAAGGATCTCCATCACCATTTCTCAGCGGTGATCCGGCGCGGTGGGCTCTTTCGATCTTGACCGCGTCGCCCTGCAGGTCCAAAACCTCAGGGATCCACTTTTCGAAGAAAGCAACTGGGTGTTTGCCCTCCATGCCTTCCTTCAACCCGACGATTCTTACATTCTGTCGTCTGCTCTGGTTCTCTAGATAATCCAGTCGTTCTGTTGCCTTTTTGAGTGCAGCCTCCACAGAGTCGAACCGCGGCGCATTAGCCGTACACATGTCCTCCAAATCGGATACTCGTTGCTCCACAGTCCCTATTCTTTCCAGTACGCTGTCAATCTTCTCGGAGACCTCAGTGACTGGTTTCAAAATAACGTCCAGCTTGCTGTCGAGCATCTTGGCAATGTTGGCGGTGACTCGTTCCACTATCGAGTCGTCACGGTGCGAGTTTACCTCCTCTGCATGAGTTGTAGCCTCTAGCATCGTATCGTCGTGGTCAGCATGCTCGTTGTTTTGGCTAGCAAGTGGAGTGTTAGCACTGGTCTTGTTGCCTTTCTTGCGGTTGTCCCTTGTTTTACTCGAACCAGACATGGCAAAGAAGTTTTCCAGAGACATAACAGACCTGCCACTAACATTTTAAACTACAGCATCTGGCAAAATACACTTAAAATACTGTTTTTTGGTCAGCCCAGTGGGAGAGCGAAAAAGTTACGTCCGACCGGCAGCACGCATCACGTGACCCCTCAAACATTGATTTTCAAAAAGTGCCCTGTTGCTATTTCTAATGCTCTAAAACAGTTTTTCGCGGGCTGAAAATCGTCATGAGTTCAAAAATGTCAGAGAAAATACTATGCCGCAGTATGAGGTCAAAAAACTGACAAAAATGTCATAACGCGGAATGAGGTCAAAAATGTCAGAAAAAATGTTATACCGCGGAATGAGGTCAAAAATGTCACAAAGACGTCACACTGCTGAATGAGGTCGAAAATGTCACAAACAATGTTATACCGCAGTATGAGGTCAAAAAAGTCACAAAAACGTCATACCGCGGAAAGAGTTCAAAAATGTCACAAAAACGTCACACCGCTGAATGAGGTCGAAAATGTCAGAAACAATGTTATACTGCGGTATCGGGTCAAAAAAGACACAAAAGACATCAAGACGTAAAAAATGTTAGAAAAAATGTTATATCGCAGTATGAGGTCAAAAATGTCACAATAAGGTCATACCCCAGAATGAGGTGAAAAACATCACAAAAATGTCAGAAAAAATTTCATACCGCGGTATGAGGTCCAAAAAGTCACAAAAACGTCATACAGCGGTATGAGGTGATAAATGTCACAAAAACATCATACCGCAGAATGAGGTCAAAAATGTGAGAAAAAATGTAATACTGCGGAAAGAGGTCAAGAATGCCACAAAAACGTCATTCCGCGGAATGAGGTCAACAATGTCAGAAAAATGTTATACTGCGGTATGAGGTGAAAAAAGTCAGAAAAACGTCATGAGGTAAAAAATGTCAGGAAAATGTTATACCGCGGCATTAGTTCAAAAGCATATCAAAAACGTCATGAGGTCAAAAATGTCAGAAAAAATATTATACCGCGGTATGAGGTCAAAAATGTCAGAAAAAAATGGTATACGGCGGTATGAGCTGAAAATTTTCAAAAAAATGTTATACTGCGGTATGAGTTCAAAAACATCACAAAAATGTCCTGAGGTCAAACATGTAAGAAAAAATGTCATACCGCCGTATGAGGTCAAAAATATCAGAAAAGATGTTATACCGCGGTATGAGGTCAAAAATGTCAGGAAAAATGTCATACCGCGGTATGAGGTCAAAAATGTCAGAAAAAATGGTACACGGCGGTATGACCTGAAAATTTTCAAAAAAATGTTATACTGCGGTATGAGTTCAAAAACGTCACAAAAACATCATGAGGTCAAACGTCAGAAAAAATGTTATACCGCGGTATGAGGTTAAAAAAATTTAAAAAAAGGTCATACCGCGGAATGAGGTCAGAAAAGTCACAAAAATGTAATTCCGCAGAATGAGGTCAAAAATGTCACAGAAACGTGATACCGCGGAATGAGGTCAAAAAGTTCACAAAAACGTCATACCGCGGTATGAGGTAAAAATTGTCAGAAAAAATGTTATACCGTGGAATGAGGTCAAAAAGTCACAAAAACGTCATAGCGCAAAATGGGGTCAAAAATGTCCAAGAAAATGCTATACCGCAGAATGAACTCAAAAAGTCACTAAAATGCCATAGCGTGGAATGGGGTCAAAAATGTCAGAGAAAATGTTATAACGCAGTATGAAGCCAAAGCAGACAAAGGCTGGTCAGTTTTCATGACAGACTGTCTGCATTGTATGTGCTTCGCCAACAGACAGAGCACGGCTAAAACTGGTGGCGGTCCACCTCTCCAGAAGAGGCAAGTAACTGCAGGTCAACCTATTGAGACAGGTGGAATCCACATCAAGCCTTCAGGCCTTCACACCAAGTTAGAGTGAAGGACTGCACCTGACCACTCAGAAAAAAACCCCCACAGCAGTCACCATTGGCCCAGCAGAGGTTGTGGTCAACAGAAATGCGGTTCTGAAGATAACTTGTTTCAGATCAGAAATGCTGAAATGGATGCTGAAACACATTACAGACTATGCCCAAGACCCATTGAGGGACCAGAATGTAGTCCTGTGTCACCGGTACGGTAAGGTGTATACCTTACCGGGTAGCGGACAGGCCTTCCTGTCCTCGGTTAAGACAGTAAGAACAGCAGGAGTCCTTGAGCTCCTGAGGAGAGGTCCATCTAGTGAAGACCAAACCAGGTGGTAAACACCCTGCCAACCATACAGGTTGGCAGCTCCTGTGGACGCCGACCAGACCAGTTATGTAGTTTTCACCGCAGGCCATAATGAGCCCACTCATTCTGCCTGGATCCCTGGAGAAGGGGCTGGAGAAGCATGAGAGGAGAGAAGGGTCAAAGCAGATTACAGGGCCACATATGTACCAGGGCGACCCATGGATCATCATCCCATGAGGGAAGAAGAGTCGACAATGTTCTGACTCTCTGGAAGTGAATAGGTTTAACCTTTGCCCTGACAGAGTGATGTCAAGTATCCTTAACCCCCCTGAGGACAGAGTCACGACTCCCTAAGGCAGGGGTGTCAAACTCAAATACACAGCGGGCCAAATCTGAAAACCTGGACAGAGTCGCGGGCCAACATTATATTATTATAATATAATATAATATAATATAATATAATATGATATGATATATATATATATTACATTATATAATATAATATAATATAATATATAACATAATACATATATATTATATTATATTATATTATATATTATAATTATAATTATCAACATTATTATATTGATATATTGATATTATATATCAATAAAACTTGCCTTTACAGCAGCCTCACTTTGTGATCTGGCTTTTTTGAACATAGTCTGTTGTGAAACCAAACTTCTTTTCATCCTCTCTACCTTCTGGCTCCTTTGACTCATGTCCAGGTCCTTGTACTTGTCCTGGTGTTTCGTTTCATCGTGTCGTCTAATGTTGTTGTCCGTGGTTATCGGCACGTTGGCTCCACATATTAGACGGGGCTGGTTTGAATAGCAATAGGTGAGCGCCGGATATTCTGGTCCAGTTACTGACAAATATCTGAATATTTGGGTCGTGCGGCCGCGGTGGCCAGGACCGGGGGTGGCGGTGTGGGCTAAGGGGAAGTGTGTTCGTCGGAATCCGACGGCATTAGTGCGGATATCTCCTGCTGGCGGTGGCACAGTAGCAGTGTCCTGGCCTGCCACTGGTGCAGATGCTAAGTCAGGTGGCGGCGCCGGAGGGGTGGAGGTGGTTGGGTCAGTAGTAGCGTGCAATTGCTATGACTACCGTCAAACAGAGGAGATGGTGTTTATGGGTCCTGTCCTGATTGATGCGCCGATACAGAGCAGAGCATTCTGGGATTTGTAGTATTAGCGATACATGCGCTGTATAATACCGGTGGGCCAGCTTTAGTAGTCATCTGGTATTGCCTCGCGGGCCAAATATAATTACACTGCGGGCCAAATTTGGCCCGCGGGCCAGAGTTTGACACCTATGCCCTAAGGAGTGGAGTTTGTCTTGCCATGACTTCTGCTGTTGTGTTCAGAGTTTCTGTCACATTGAGACAATCACATCTGATTGATTGAGTAAGCAGAAGAGGGGTGAACGCTCTGCCACAGTGTGGTTGCCAACCTGCATATTGGTAGGCGCTGCAGTCACTATGCTGGCTGTACTGGTAATGATGCGGTAACCTTACAACCTTGGTAGTAATCAGCCATAGAGGAAGAAGCTCTACGCTGCAAGATGTCACACACTGGGTCAATGGGCAGCGAGTCCAGAACCTGTTGACCCCACAGACAGAATAGCCCATGGTTCAGCCGACTGTAAATGCATCTGTAAAGACCAGCCAGCAGTGGACCACAGGTCCTAGAGAACTCCCCTTAGCTTTGTGTTACCGGATCCCTCCACAAGCAGAGGAGTAGGAAATCCCAGAGAGCCACCCCGTGGTCTAGAGAGGCCTCTGTAACAAAGTCTGTAAGTTCAGCAGACATCTCTGGTCAAGCTGCAGACACAGAAGGGGGAGAGAGCTGTTGGCATCATGGCTGCCATTAAGCCTTTGAGTAAAGACAGAGGCCCCAGTTGGCTAAGGACTAAGGCAGAATTAGAAGGTGTGCCCCTTTTCTGGAACTAGGAAACCAGTTGCCCTCCTAAAGTCCAGAACCAAGCTCAGAAATGTCTATGCCTGATGCTTGCTATAGACCAACTATATAATACCAAGCCGCTGCCCCAAGGATTGCAAATGTTCCAAGAGGATAGCCACATGACAGTGACAGTGGCAACGTTCCTGTGCCTACTGCAGCAATTTAGCTGCAGCAGCTTCAATAAGTGGTCCCAGTCTCCTTCTAGGGCTGGGATAGCCAATGGCAGTGTCTAGCAACCAATAATATGCTAAAGCTCTGCCTGCACTTTAATAATGGAGGAGGTACATAAAGGGCAATGCAAAGCTCATCACTCTACTTGAACTCCCAGAACCTTCCAGTACCTGATGACACAGGCGATGAAGGTAGAGGGACACAATGGGCTCCAGTGTTAGCCAATTGGACCTGCATAGCCGTAGCTCTATTTCACTATGCAGGCAGGCCATCCATAAGCCTGCAATTGCTGCTAAGGCAGGTGGCGGCTGTGCCCAGAATGGAGCTGTTGGTGCAATAAACTGTTTGCATACCAAGTTCCAGAAACCACACTATGAACACTGGTTGCCCTGTCAATAACCTCATTGAAATTGCTGCCCACAGGACAGGTCATTCTCTTTGGAAGAGAAGAGGGCCTCTGCAGTCACATCCTCCTGCTCCTCTACCCACTCACCTCCAATCCTGGAGTGTGAGTAGAAAGTGAGCCAGTATGAGGTTGGACCGCTGTGGGCTCCACAGTGAGGGTGGACTGGATTCCTTGCCAGGCCCTGAACACTCCCCTTTTTTCTTTAGTGGCCTCTATGTTTTTTTTTTTCGCTTTTGTTCTGTGAAGTGCGAAAAAACAAACAAACAAAAAAAACAAAAAAACAGGGGGAACCTGTGCACTTTACTCCCAACTGGGCTTCTCTGGCACAAGCAGGAATCATACAACAGTCCATGCAAAACTATGGGCTCTCTGCAAATAATAGTGCATGTTGGTGACTCAAACACACCTATCATGGTTATCATCAAAAACGGAAACTCCACAACCCACACACACTATCATACACCTATTCAGGGGGCGGGGACTGGCAACAACGAGGAGATACTTACTCCCTTGTTTACACTATGTGGGAATTCAATGTAGCTTAAAACGTTGACATGACGTTAACCTTGTGGAGTAAAATGCCTATGCCAAGGAGTTGAGCATCTGTCATACAATAGCCTACAGACTATCTGAGCGCGTTAGCACCATAGCGGCAATACGCTCCGGTGGCATTCAGGCGGCGGCAGAGAGACGCTGACATGGCCGGAGGAAAGTTTCATGAGCTGCCGTTTAGCCGACCGGAAGTCAGCACTCAACAGAACTACCACGGAGGTACCACCAGGTATCGGCGGTGAGACGCCGAAAGGACTGGAGGACAGTTCCTCACCGGTTGTACAACCGACCGGAGTCGGAGCTCAGCGGGGATTCCACCAAACGCGTAAACTGCCCGCAGCGATACGTTAGTAAGAATCACAGTCGTGATGTTTGGATACCGGCTGACCGGGCTGGAACTGAGGTTCATCCCGCTGTTAGCTGACCCAGCTCAGCACGGGTTCCCACCAAGCCCGTTAACTGCACAACAGGGACACGCTGGTATCGGGATTACAGCCACAGGAGCAGACACAAAGGAATAAATCTAACTAATCTGAACAGGGAAACAGCAATCCAGGGAGGCTGCCCGTAGACAGACGCCCAACGATCGGTAAGTGGATATACGCTGAAACCCCTGTACCTAAATCTTTCTGAAAGTTATTTCTGCGAATTGTCACACTGTACCCTGAGTGGAGATCAAACAATCACTGATTGCACGCCAGCACAGGTGCTTTATAGGTAACCTGTGGGGCGTGGCCGGGCAAGCCGGCGTGTCTTAAAGAATTATCCACGTACCCTGACGAGCAGGGGGGTCATTCCCCTTACATATGTAATATGTAACTGGGTGGAGAGATAGTTTCGAGATGATAGAGAACATTATAGAGAGTAGATGTAGTAGGAGTGAGAGTAGGAGAGTAGTAGTGGATTTTACAGGGAGCCAGTGAAGAGAAGCTAATACATGAGAAATTGATCTCTTTTACTGGTTCCTGTCGGAACTCTGGCTGCAGCATTTTGTTTCAGCTGGAGGTTTCTACGAGAGTTGCTGGGACATCCTGACAATAAGGAATTACAATAGTCCACCCCAGAGGTTACAAATGCATGAACTAGTTTCTCAGCATCACTCTGGGACAAGATATTTCTAATTTTGACAATATTACGTAGATGAAAGAATGCTGTCCTGCAGAATTATTTTATATGTAAGTTGAAGGACATATCCTGATCAAAAATAACTCCAAGGTTTTTTTTTACCGTAGAACTGGAGGCTAAGGCAATACCATCTAGAGTAACTATCTGGTTAGATAGTGTGTTTCTGAGGTGTTTAGGGCCAAATACAATAACCTCAGTTTTATCAGAATTTAAATGAAGAAAATTACAGGTCATCCAGTCATGTATGTCTTCAGACATGCCTGGAGTTTGAGCAACTGATTTTTGATATTTGGTTTCATAGATAAATATAACTGCATATCATCTGCGTAACAATGGAAATTTATGCAGTGCTTCCTAATAATGTTTCCTCGGGGAAGCATGTACAGAGTAAATCATATTGGACCTAATACAGAACCCTGTCGAACGCCATAACTGACTTTAGTGCGGGTGGAAGAATCGCTATTGATATGAACAAACTAGAATCTGTCTGATAAATATGATTTAAACCACTTCAGAGCGGTTTCTTTTATCCCAATAAGATGTTCCAGTCTGTAAAGTAAGATGCTGTGATCAACTGTATCAAAAGCAGCACTGAGATGCAGTAGAACAAGTAAACTTGTCCACTGTCTGAAGCTATCAGAAGATCATGAGTGACCTTCACCAGTGCTGTCTCTGTGCTATGATGGATTCTAAATCCTGACTGAAACAGGTTCGTGGTGGCGAGTGTGGTCCAGCAATCGTGGTGACTGCAGGCAGGGCTGAAGTGCAGATGAGGGAGAGCGAGAGGGCAAGCAGGGGCTTAAGCAGGGATCCTGACAAATAGCATCACTAAGACAGAAACAGAAACATAAACATACCTTTTTTAATCATTGTTTGTCTTTTAGTTTATCCCTTCTCTGTGTCTCCCTTTAGCTGCCTGTGGGGGTGGAAATTGTCACACTGTCTCTTTGAGTGAGAATGACCAATCAGGAGGCTTCTTGCATCTTTCAGTGGAGGCCCCGCCAATGAGACTCATGTAGAAACACAAGCAAAACTTAAAGAAACACAAATGCAAATTCTGGACACATAAACAAATCTGTGGTTCATGAAAATAATTTTTTGATTTGTAAAAAAAAAAAAAAAATAGTGGATTTATCAAGATACAATTTTAATAACAAATATATTTCATTTGTTCATCAGCACTTTTTGTATTTTGGAAATCATAATTTTACTTGTAAAATTTTTATTTGTTTTCAAATCTCTTCTTTTTGGTTGCATAATAAAGACACAAAATTCGTTTCATACAAATCTGCTCTTACTTATGTCAATAAAA
This sequence comes from Dascyllus trimaculatus, assembly GCA_024666655.1. NCBI lineage: Eukaryota > Metazoa > Chordata > Actinopteri > Pomacentridae > Dascyllus > Dascyllus trimaculatus. The sequence goes on from JAMOIN010002064.1 coordinate 75,288, forward strand.
CAGCTATGATAAACCCACTGCACATTACCTGCCCAATGTCAACAATACCATGTTGTTGATAATGTACAATACAAAACAGACTCAGTTCCATTTGATCCAAATGCTATATTTGTCAGTCCTATCAATACATTCTACAGCACAGAGCCAGCAATACATACTGTATATTTTCATATAAGTTTAAGCTTCGCCGACACTCAGACCAACAGGTGCAGCTTTAAAATTCAAGCTTTTTCATTGGAATCAATAGAACTGTGGACATTCACATTCCTGGAGTCACTCAAAATAAAATTGGCTCTTAAATCATTTATTCATGAATGTAAAAAATTAATGTAGTAATCTATTGAGCACAACATGGAAAATAATCTTTCACTTCTCTCAATTGCACATCAGGACAGAACCCGTGAAGGGAAAGATGGCTGGACAAACATCATTCTAAAGCCATGGTGCCTTCAACAAGCTTAAGACTTTATAAGACATGCTGTTGATGTTCAGATGGTGTACCATGAGAGTCACTGACTAGAGAAATTATATACTTTTTCATTCTAAATTTAAAATTTTGTCTGCCAAAAATTCCCTGTGTGCCATTATTGCTTACATACTGCTTTTCATGAGAAACTGCACAATACTAGTTCTCCTCTCCTTAATATATTAACATCCATTCCAGTGTGTGATCCAGACATTTCAACCATCATTAAAACATCAAAGAAAGAAAAGTGTCAAAAACCCTAAATTAAAACAATAAAATCATCATATAATACTGTTTAACATAGGAGTTTAAAATGAGCTCAGTATTGTGTGTCTTCCACAGGCAGTGTGGGATTTGAGAGCAGAGGCTGATTTTCTCTCTTGATTCACCACTGGAGGGCAGCACAGAGCAGTGTGCAGATAGACATAGTGATGTCTGGATAATGATGGTGTTTATAAGTTGCTGAACAGTTCATTCCTCTTGCTCCAGTCCATGGCCGGGGCTTTCTTGGCGGCTCGTTTCTGATGGGCTCTTTCTCTTGCCTGGGCAAGGGACAGGCCCAGACCCAGGCTGTCGGCAGTTGGGGCCAGCTCAGGCTCAGGGGCCCTTTCAACCTGCAGGCGTGCACACACACGACGTTGGGAGAATGAATAATAATGTTCTTTCTTGGGGCTCTGATGCAGAGCTTCAGGACTGTTCAACACATTTCAGTGACATACATACCTCTGGAGGTGGTGAGCTGCTGGTTGCTGCAGGCAGGGAGGTATTGGATGCTGCACTGGATACTGAAGAGCTCACAGACACTCTCGGCTTCATCTTTGCTGCTGCCTGGCAAACACACAACACATAATGTTTGAAATTAAAAGATTAGTTTATCTGATTTACAAAAGCTCCAACTACACTACAAAACCCAATAGTTCCACTGACTTACATAAAGTTTGTTAACTTTACTCAGTTATCAAGAATTTGCACTTGTAAGTTGTAGTTAATTATAGGAAAAATAAGACACTATACCACACTAGGAAGTTCAAGGGCCTTCAAGTGTGCTGACTCTACAAGAAGCCAAAGGAGGAGAATTTTAAGAACTTCATGTGTACTTTTAAGAAAAGTAAGGTATTAACTTAGAAACATATATTCACACACAGTTATTGCTAACAGGTGACCTGTTCAGTAGCGGGATAATTTATGATAGCAATAGCGTGCTAACATGCTTGCTAATGCATTCTAAGTAGCGTTGCATTAGCTAGAGTTGGCTAACATTGGTTTCACTAACAGGTGCTACTGAAGCAATATATTCAGGCATATTTTGGGTACTTTTGCCACTGACATCCCTGTGACCTAAAAACATATTTTAAATGTTCCAGACAGAAAGCCAGATTCCTGAATTTTAAATGCTAAAGCTTGTTTCAGATTTATTTTCTTGGTGTTAACAGGGCTAAACGTGGTGCATAATTTGCAGTCTCATTTTAATTTAAGTATTTGTCAAGTGTTTGACCTTTTTAGAACTTTGTGAGGGAACTTGAAATCTGGAACTCAAGATCACTGAACACACATCAGCCTCGGGGAGATGAGGTGAGATTGAGGTGAGATATCAGCAACCTATATTTTCAACCTGTATTTTGCTTTATTGTTTATTTTAAGAAAATACATCCAGCAGTGGAGCAGTCTGTTGTGACAGGTGTGTACTATGCTACACTCTTATGAGAATAAAATTGAGACTATCTCCATATAATCTGCTCTAAAATAATTTCTTGCAGATGCAGTGGACCTGTAAACATTGCATTTTTTCTGCTGACAAAAGAGGACACTTGTTAAAACACTATTGCCCAAAACATGGAGGATTTACTTGGCAAAAGCCAATACCATGTCTTCAAAAGAATTGCTTGATCACTTTTAAATATTTTAATGTTTAAAAGTGAATTTTAAAGTTCTTGCAAACTTGTATTTGTCATAAAAAAGCAGTACACAATCACTTAAAAGTGCTTTAACCAGTGAAATATGTTGCACAATTTTATATCTGTTCGCCCAGTGTATGTTTGTTATGTATACGTACGAAGTTCATATAAATGTCTTTACAAAAATGTCAATCAGTGTATTGTTAGATATTGTCTGTTAAAAGTGCCTTACACCAGCAAAATATATTGGGACAATTTGAGATCTGTTAACATATGTGTTAAACATAATAGTTGAAAGAAGAAAAATAAAAAGTGGAATTGAATTTTAAATTATGTCATTGTTTTTATGTTTAGAAGAATGGAACCATGTGTTTTATTCATTTATAATTGATGTTTAGGGCACTTAAGTTACGTGAGTAACACTTACTGTTTTTAAGGCAATTGGTTTGCATGGTTTCAACAAGTACATTGGATTGGTGTTCAAATACGTACAACCAAGAAAATATAAGTTGCAGTAACTTACACCTTCATAAGGCTGACTTAAATAAACCTTTTATTTGAAATACACATAGTCCATGTTACTAAAAATAACTTAGTTGTGTGAAATAGTAGTACTGAGTTGTCTGTACTGTCAATAGTACATGTAAAGCAAAATATGAAGTACTCTACACTTCTATAATTAAATTACTGTAACATAAGTCTAAGTGCACTACACTCAATTAAGCATCTGTAGGTACAACAAACAATGGAGATTCCACATTTCATTTTTTTAAGGCAATCGTTTTGCATGCGTTTTGCAAGTAAGTTGAACTAATTGGGGTTTACAGTGTACCTAAAACTCCTGGGGAGGAGGACAGATATTAATTTTGCTCTGGTCGATGATTTTAATTCAGTCTGTAGTTTATGTCAGTAAGAAAAACAAGTAGAAACAAAGCACGTTTCCCCATATGATCACTTCATTATGTTAGTGACTCTTTGCCTCAATGACAGCTTTGTAAGCTTTTGGTTATATACTGACTTGCTTCATGAAGCTGTCAGCTGGAATGTCCATAAAAATAAAACTTTGCTGTGATGAAGTCAGAACAGGTCAGATTAGGTCAGGTCAGATAAACAAGACTCCAATAATATTCAATATTTTTTTAACAAATTGTTAACAGTAGCTTAAGCTTAATTCACAACTTCTGTCCTCATGTTGAGTCCTGAGCTCCATCACAGCTGTCAAGATACTTTTAACATAGAAGTGACCTTTGTCTGAATGACAGAATGCTGTCACTTTGACAGACTGATGAGGCAACAATGTTATAGATCCATGTACATGTACATGTCTGTAAAGGGCTTAGGAAGATGAAAACTTTGTGGCCAACAAACATTACACCAATGGAAATCTGAAATCTGGTGAGATTTTTAGTACCAGCTGCTGTGTCTTTGTGAGATGCAGATAAAATTAATTGATGGCATGTGCAAGTGTGGTACACATTCTAAACCATGGAGGAGAGCCTGTGATGGTGTTGGTAGAGAGGCTTTGCTGGTGACACTGTTGGACATGGATTTAGAATTAAATGTACACTTAACCAATAATGATATAAGACATAATTCCCATCCGGTTTAAACGTTTAAACGTGTGACCATCATTAGTTTCTAAGCAGGACCAAGAGCCAAAACACTCCCCCAGATTAAAGAAGCAGTGGAAAAGGAGTGCTGCATCAGATTGCTTTGTACTCCACAATCATCCCACCGAAACACAACATTATTAACATCAGTCTTCACATTTTTCAGTCTTCACTTCACATCAAAAAGATGGACTGTTAAAAATGGTAAATGCTTTGTTCAAATTATTTTAAAACTTTAAACAAAACATAGGGCAGAAAATTGCAAACCTGAATACATAAAATGTGACCTTAAATGTGGATATAGTTGTGGTGTTGTCCAGCAGGGGGTAGCACAGCTTGCCTGAGCAGCTTCAATCACATTTTCATTACTCCTTTGTTAAAGCTGAGGCTCAGTGTCAGCACTGATATGTGTGATAGCGGACAGTTAAAATCTGAACAACACATCATTGCTCCTGTCTGATTTGCAGTGTATGACTCTCTTCATGTGTGAAAAATTGGCATCCAGTTTGGAAGCAGCTGCTCCTCTAAAAATAACGTCTGGTCTTTGGAATAATGCTGTATGCTGTAAAATGCAGGAACCCTCGGGTGTGAGGCTTTTTAATTCAGACATGCTCTTTTATTCTGTTTTCATTATTGAGAGTTGAAAACACAGAGTCTATCTAAGTAGGAGTGTTTTATGTAAAAGAATCGCCCTGTTTTCAGAAAGCCTTCTGTGGTCAAATGAAGCCCATCTCATGATATGCTCAACTGACAAAAATTGTGCACATATATTTCAGGTCACAGTGAGTGTTCATGCTGAGCACTGTGTTATGTAATAGCTGGTGAATGAGTGATTGTTATGCTGCAGCAGAGTAGAATCTGCCTGCAAGTGACAGTGTGTGAACTGTGCTTGTTAGTCATCTCATTAGCCTAATCTTTAAGTTAAAGCCACTGCAATCCCATGATCCTTTAGGACATGAGAGAGAGAAAGGAATGGGGAAACAGAGTGGTGAGCCCTTGTTGCCATGGTGAAGGGTTAGCCATAATGTCACCAAAGGGACTAATCCACTTTTTTCATGTTGTCAGTGTGTATGTGCAGGAGGGGGAGTTCTGGTGTTCCTTTCTAAATAAACAGGAGGATGTTTATTTTTTTTATAAACTATGCCTTTGTGTTAATTAAAGGGGCATTTTACTGTTGAGTCCTGCTCAGCCTGTGAAAAAAGCTACATCATATCTTCAAATTTATCATCAAGTTTATCTGCAGCAAAACCTGGTTCCTGCCTCTCTCTGTCTCTGTCTTTTGGCGTGTACCTCTGAAATAACAGACACAATAACTAGTATGACTATACTCATGTTAACACCAAACCAGCAATCCATTGTCGTGCTAACAGAAAGCACCTGGTGAAAACACACACTCTGCACAGAAAGGCTCATTATCTAACAACAGGCTCCTGCTTGGTCCATAGGCTTTTCACTTTATGACATGAAAGTAAAACAAATTTTTCTAGAATCTGGGGAAGTTCTTTTAAAAATAAAACCTACATAGATTAAAAAAACATAACAGAAAGAATCTATATGTTAAAAATGTATCAGGCTGCTGGGATTTTATACACTGCAACACCAATGGAACAAACTAACAGCAAGGCTGAGCAGTGATAACGTATCAGCTGTATTAATACATCAACCATGCATTTTTTATGAGTATTTGATTATTTGTAGGGGGCGCTGTGGAGCCATTTGACCGCGTTCATTCATGAATTGTATATTAAAAGTTAGCTTTTGAGCTTATTGAGGATTTGTTTGGATTTGGTGATATTACGTGGATCTCTTCACCTCCAAAACTCATTTTGTTCAACGTGGCGAATTTGCTCAAAATGACCGCCATGCCACGCTCACACCGTGTGACTCAGCCACGAGATTTTAATAACTTTTCATCCTGGAGGGGTCTAGATGCCACACAGCTAATTTAGTGAATATTGGGTAAAAATCCTGGGAGGAGTTCGTTAAATTCCAATGCCTGCGCACCATGTTTTCTAGGGGGCGCCGTTGAGCTTTTTTGAAATTTCAAAAGCAGGAATGTTTTTGTCTCGGGCTACTGTATCCGTGTACCGAATTTCATAGCTGTACGTGAAACTAGCCCTATTAATTCCCTAATTAATAGGGCTAGGCCCTATTAAAATTAGGTTTTAATAGGGCCTAATTAAGCCCTAATAAAACCCAATTTTCAAGGTGGCACTATTGAGCCATTTTGCGATTCATATGTGTAGTTCCCCCCAAATATCACATTTTTCGCCGGCCCTGATGTGTGTGCAAAATTTGGGGAGTTTTTGAGCATGTTAAGAGGGTCAAATTGGGGTTCAAAGAGGCGTAGGAAAAAGAAACAAAGAAACAGAGCAGGAACAATCGGATCCTTGCACTCCAGTGCAAGGACAGCGTTCAGTGTTTCACCCTAATCGCTGGCCCTTGCCCTTTCATGCTCGGGCCCTAAAAAAGCAGCAAACTGTCTCCTAGAGCTCTGGATTGTAGGTCTTGGTTGTTGTGGTGGTGTACTGGATGATGCTGTAGACACTGCAGCAGCAGCAACAGTTGGGCTTTCATTAGTAACGGGTTCACTTGCTTGTCTTTCTCTCCCAACTGCATGTGAGCCTGCTTCTCTCTCTCTCTCTCTCTCTCTCTCTCTCTCTCTCTCTCTCTCTCTCTGGTCTGTCAGTGTGTGTGTGTCAGCAGTCCTCACCTCCTCCTCTGATGCTCTCTCTGACATAGGTTCGGGAAGGGGTCCTAAAGAGGCAACACAACACATTTGACCTTCGTTTACATTTCCATCTTTTTTCCAAATCATATTACAGACATTAAAGTAACAAAGCAGGAAGTGCAATACCAGTGACATGTTCTTCAGAAGGCAGGACATTGCATCTCTTGAAGAACTCCTCGGTCTCAGCGTCGACCACAAGCAGCCTGGTCTCATCTCCTCCAGCTTTGATGGCAGCCACCACCTCAGAGTGCTGCATCCCAACCACTGACACACCGTTGACCTGAGGAGATCCCAGGAGAAACTTAAATCAGAGCCTCATATGTCTTTTTGGGACTGTTCCTTTTGTTTATCTGGCTCATCTTATGGTTTCTGTGGAAGTGTTACCCTACCCTGAAATTACTAATTCCTTGTCCTTTCTCAAGTGGACTATGTGTGACCTGGCTTATTTTATTTTTCAACACTTTCTGTATAGAGGCTGCACCTAAAGACTATATTATTTGCAGATTAATTTGTCAATTATTTAGTCCATAAAATGTTTGAACAAAAGAACATCACAATATTCTAAATTACAAGCTGATGACATAAAAAGTTATCCTTTGTTTGACAAACAGTTCATTTTTTTGATTAGAAGATTTTGTTTTCTGTTTTTCCCAACAAAAATAAACAGTACATCAACACAATCAAAACTGAAAATAGAATGACATACAAGGTTTGTGTATACAAAGAAGACACCTGCGCATGTGCAATACATACATACATGCATGCACTTACACATATATGTGTACTGTTATACATGCACATATACACAAACCTTAGAGAAGCTATACAAAGAAAATAACATAGAATGTAACAAGACTGGCGTATAGTACAAAACTGAAAATAGATGTATGACATACCAAGGTATTGTCAGATACCTGGCATGAAAGATGCCAGATCTATCTGATTAGGAACCAATGTGTCGGTCATGCGTCTTGGCAAAGTCACAGCTAGAAATAATCACTCTATAATCACTTAATCTCACGCAGCACCCATCTTGTCAAACACATATCTTGCAACATAAACTGCTATTATATTACCTTTAATGTAATAATGTAATTTAGAAATAACAACAGCAACAACAAAAAAAGTCAACAGTCTGCTTCATTTTCTTGTTTTGTTTTTTTTTTTAATATATATTTACACACGTCATTCAAGTGCTTAGTTGTAATTAGTGGTTAACATAACCAGGATATATATTCTTAAGGATTTAACACAAAATTTTACTTTTTGTGTAAAAGTGGGCAAAAACAAAGTCACTGCTGTGGTTAACCAATAGCCAAGCTGTCAACAGTCAGCATGGGTAACCATATCATTGTGTTGTCTAAGCTCAGATTCAGCGTCTAAAGTCTTACAAAACCGCAGACATTATCTTTCAAATATCACACATAGGGGGCACTAGTGAGCGACACGTGGATTAAGAATCTTTCCACGGGCTCCTGCAGAATCGTTAATATATCCGTCTAAAAAAAGCAATTCTTGCTCGAAGAACTCGTCTAAACCATAACTAAGACTACCCAAAACCCACTAAGAGCCGAACCAATTGCGATACACAAAGTGAATGGATTAAAAAAAAACTGGAGAAGTTCAAATACATAGCTAGTGGTCAACGAGCTGAAAGGGCCCTGAGGCAGAACCAAACTACTCCAGCTAGCCCAGACCAACCCTTGTCGACTGAAAGCACTGAAAGCGTTGTCATGACTGCTGAAAACAAAGCCGACCTTCTTGACACGGTGAGGGGAGAAATATTGAAAATCATCAGAGAGGAACTTAAAAGTGTCCTGGTGGATGATTTCGATGCCCTCAAATCCGAGCTACGAGCTGTGCAGTCAGAAATAACTAACACCTCAACAGCTATCAGGGCTGAAAGTGATTTTATATGGGTATTTGAATATTTGTAGGGGGCGCTGTGGAGCCATTTGACCACGCCCATTCCTGAATTGTATATTACACGTTAGTTCTTGAGATTAATGAGGATTTGTGTGGATTTGGTGATATTACATGGACCCCTTCACCTCCAAAACCCATTTTGTTCCACATGGCAAATTTGCTCAAAATGGCCGCCCTGTCACGCCCACACCATGTGACGCAGCCTCAAGACTTTAATAACTTTTCATCCTGGAGGGGTCTAGATGCCAGCGAATTTGGTGATGATCTGAAAAAAATCCTGGGAGGAGTTTGTTAAATTCCAATGTCTGCACTCCACGTTTTCTAGGGGGCACCGTGGAGCTTTTTGAAATTTCAAAAGCAGGAATGTTTTTGTCTCGGGCTACTGTATGTGTGGAACGAATTTCATAGCTGTATGTGAAACTAGCTGTATTAACTCCACTAAAGCCCAATTTTCAAGGTGGCGCTATTGAGTCATTTTGCCATTCATATGTGTAATTCCCCCAAAATATCAAATTTTACGCCAGTCCTGATGTGTGTGCCAAATTTGGGGAGTTTTTGAACATGTTTAGGGGTCAAATTGAGGTTCAAAGAGGCGTAAGAAAAAGAAATCAAGAAACAAACACAGAAAGAAACAGAGCAGGAACAACAACAACAGTGTTTCACACTGATCGCTGGCCCTTGCCTTTCGTGCTCGGGCCCTAATTATTTATCCCGATCAAACCGGATTCATTACTGGAAGATACTATGGGGATAACCTACGACGCTTGCTAAATATAATATCGTATCAAAAAGATAAGGAATCAGAGTTAATGATTTTGTCCTTGGATGCTCAAAAAGCACTCGATTGTGTGTCTTGGCAATTTTTATTTCAAACCATAAAACATTTTGGATTGGGCCCTAATTTTCTAAATTGGATACAAACGCTCGACTAAGATCTCCAGGCCTCTGTCAAAGTCAATGGCTATATATCACAGAGATCCAAACTGGAAAGGGGTTGCAGACAGGGCTGCTATCACCATTACTATTTGCCATCAGCATCGAACCTTTTGCTCAACTCATTAGAGATAATAATAATATTAAAGGAATTGTGATAAATAATGAGGAACATAAATTGTCACTTTATGCGGATGATGTATTGTTATACCTAACTGAAGTGGCGTCAACAATACCACATTTTAAGACTTTAATCAGTGAATTTGGATACTACTGAGGATACGAGGTAAATGTTGATAAAACAGAGGCTATGGCAAGATACCCCAAAGTGTAAAGCCCTAGACTGGGTTTAAATGGCCTAGAGAAGGCATTAAATATCTTGGTATATTCATTCCCTTATCTCTACAGCACCTGTATGATGCTAATTATACCAAAATAATGCAGTGCATAAAATTTGAGATCTAGACCATTGGTCTGTGCTCCCGCTCTCTCTACTGGGGTACACTGAAAGCATCTGCATGAATGTTCTTCCCCGATTCCTCTATCTATTCGAAATGCTACCCGTAGATATTCCTAAATCTGCGTTTGACAACTTGGATAAAATATTGTCAAACTTCATATGGCAAAATAAGCGTCCTAGAATTTAGACTTAAAACCTTGCAATTATCCAAGTCTCATGGAGGCCTCAAGCTACCAAATTCAAAATTCTATTTCTGGGCTGCACAATTGAAACCCCTAATAGTATGGATTCAGGATAACACAAACACACGACGGGTTACTCTTGAAAAACAATTATGCCAGGATCCCTTACACACCATGCCTCTTCTAGATGCCTACTCTGGAGGGATGTTGGACTGGACCAGGGTCACTTTTAAAATATGGAGTAAAATAAAATGTGCTTTTCAGCCACCAAAGTTAATTTCACCTCTGATAAGTATTGGCTTTAGGAAGACTTTTACACCCAATAGTCTAGATAACAGCTTTTAAAAATGGTCAGAAAAGGGATTGATTTACCTGCACCAGCTGTTTGATGGTGGTGTGTTTAAAACATTTGAAGAACTTAAAAATGATTATGATCTCCCTAATGAAATTTCTTTAGATACTTACAACTTAGAACCTTTTTGATGACTCACAAGGAATGTGATAAATTCTCAAACCCTACACCCCTAGAAAAGTATCTGATAGAATTACAAACTGGAGATGAAGAAAAGAAAATAATTTCCAAACTATACAATATATTTTTATCTTTGAATCAAAACAACTCTTCACACATACGGGGGGAGGCCAACATGGAAATATCCCAGGATGACTGGCGTGATGTATGTACTAAGGCACATTTGGTTACAAATTCTAACACATGGAGGGAATTCAAATGGAAAATAATTACTAGATATTTCAGAACACCAGCAATAGTGTCAAAGAGGGGTCCAGAGCATCCCAGTTCGTGCTGGAGGAACTGTGGAGCCCATATAGCTAATCACACCCACATATTTTGGCTATGTCCAAAGTTAAGTGTGTTCTGGAGGAAGGTTTTCAGTGCCCTGAAGGAGGTTTTTAAAATAAACATCCCGCAAAACCTCACAGTGGCAATATACCTGAAGGTCTGGTTAGGAGGGCAGATAAATACCTCTTGAATATATTACTCACTGCTGCTTTAAAGTCTACAACCATCAGATGGTTGAAACCAGAATCCCCCTCATACAATATATGGATCCAAAAAGTTTGGGATATTTATCAAATGGAGGAGATTACATTCTCACTGAGACTTCAGAAAGCCACCTTTACTAAAAGATGGGAACCAATGCTACCTTTGCTGTTGCAATAACAAAATTTAATAGTGACGCAAAATCCTCCCCGCCTATACCAGAACACTGCTACCCTGCTTCTGACTGGGGTCTGTACCTATAACCTTGTACTCTGGAGTAGACATTGCTTATTTACCTTTTATGACTGTAATTACTTTCTTTAATTTTATCTTATATCGTCCATGGAGGTTTGTAAAAAATTATATGCAGCTAAGAAAAAGGAAAAGAAACGTATTGAACAGTGCTGAAATGTTAAAATGAATACATTCTATTGTGCTGATAAAGAAAATATAATAAAAACTAAGTTAAAAAAATCACACATCAAAACTACTTCTGACAGCAGAGATAGCTAAAGCATTGCTTATTACAAAACTGAACAGTCTGTCATTACAGTTTAACAAAGAGGTGAGCTGAACAGAGCACTGTCGGTATTTATAAGGGCTATAACACTTCACTATTAATTAGCTGTTCATATCTTTAAAGTTTAAATATTTTGTCCAACTGAAACTCTAAAGACTAAATTTACAGCAAATCCTCACATTTGAAAATTCTTGCTGGTTTATTTTATGTTTGAGGATTAAGCACTGACAGAAGTAGCTGGAATTATGCAATAAACATCAGAGGCTCGGATAATTTTCACTTAAACCCTGATTGTAAGACCAAACAAACAACTCGGGTCTTAAAAAATAAACTAAGATCTCTATTTAAGTATCACAAATCCACCAAAAGCTGCACTAAACCCACATGGAAACGAGTTGCTCCAGTTTACCTGATATTACTTTACCTACAGAAGAGGTAAAGGCTAAGAGCCCCGATCAAAGGCACTGGGTGAGGTGACAAGCTCCATAGCTTCACGGCTTCTCTGATTATATGTTATTATCTGCTATTAAAAAAAAATTTAAAATATTAGCAGTCATTCAATTCAGTTATTGGTTCTATTTATACTTTGTTTTATTATATTATGTACATACTTGATTTTTGATTATTTAATATTGGACACTTTGGGTCTCTATAATATAGGGCAATACATGTTATGACATTACAGTTTATTTCTACTGTTGTACATTCTTTTTCAGTTTAAGACATCATCAGACCGAAGCTACATTATCAAAAAAATGTAGTTTATAATTTCAATAAACAGTTTTAAGCTGTTTTGAACACACCATTTTGTAAATTATGATCCCATTTAGAGTAAAATAGACAATAAAGCAGAGTGTGCTTTCGGGTGGGGCTGCCATGTAATTGAAAGGACACATCTGTATTATTGTGGATAGTGTCCACAAGTTCTCAGTCAGATCCATTGTTTGCTTGTTATGTCTGGTTGTGCTCTCCATGTGTGGAATGCATTGTTAGGTCCTTTGAAAGGTGTTTTAAAATTTAAGCTATTGTTATTATCATTAACAACTACACAAAAAAAATGTTGCATTCAAGCTTAGACAGTATATAAAGATAAACTATGCATCGGCACTTACTCCCATTGTAGTGAAGTCAAAGTATTGGTTGAAATTGTCATGTCCTCCACCTTCTCTGCTGAGTGGCAGCCTTCCCTCTCCGTTTTTCCCCTCCTTTTCCTTCTCCCTCTTTTCCCTTTTTCCCCAGGTGGGTGTGAGTGAGGTGTGTGTGTGGAATGTGTGCAAACTGAGATCACTGGATAATCACCAAATCATGGACACCTGCGGCAGGGAGTGGCTCACCTGCAACTCATCACCTCCTGACAATAAAAGATGAGCTCAGACCGTCACTCAATGCCAGACCGTTGAACTACTCCAGTCAGTCAACTTGGCCAATAAAAATAAAGTAAATGAGTTATGACAACTGCTAATTTTGTGGCTGCAAAAAAGGCATGAATGAAATGACAACAGCAGAGTGATGGTGCCAGTATCTGAAAATGTTGAGCAATGCTGTTATCACAGGTGTGTACATGCACACTCCCACAGTTGAAACTAATCAAGCACATAGGGAGATAAGTCACAGGAATTTTTGTGGGAAGAAGACTGGAAGTGGGAAAACCATCAGGGATCCGAGTCTCACAGCTCCCACACTGATTATGAATGTCAGCAGGTGGTCAGAACACTGGTGAGCCTGCCCTGCACTCAAAAGTCACTACATTCCACTTTCTAAGATGAACCTTTAAAATCTTTGCAGTGTCCTGTTTGAAGCTTCTATCGCCATGTCAATCCTGTATGTACAGTTGTGGGAGTCCTCTAACTCCAGTTCTTTCCTGCATGTGAGAGGCCCTGCACACTGTTTGAGCATCCTGTAATTCAGCCCCCAGACACGGTAAGTGGATTAACTTTGAACAGCATGGCCAAAGAGGCTGTGACACAGACACACACACGTCAGTGGGTGAAGCAGATTTTTCAGAGACATCCCACATACAAATCCCACATACACATAGAAGCATATAGATTAGAGTTAAACACACTTTCCCCGATCTAACATTTGTTGGGACCTTAGTTGCCCCCTTCTGCCCCCTGATGTAACAGGATTACAGCTGATACACATACAAACACAAAACATACACACAGTGTCAAACCAAACTCACAGATCAGACACACTGAAAAAGTGAGTGCGTGTATGTAATCAATATTGAGTAAATGTACCTGGATAATCTTGTCTTGCGGTCTGAGGCCAGCTCTCTGTGCTGGAGAGTCTTCATCCACAGCTCTGAGGAACTGGCCTGGTTTGGACTTCTCACTGTGCAGGTTGAAGCCATAGCAATTGTCAACCTTCTTTAGGTGGCATAGACGAGGCCGCAGTCCTATGTCCTCCTGCCACACACACAGACAAGACAATATCAGTATGACATGTTTGTTTAAAGGTGCAACATTTTAATGTTTCATTGCATATTTTAGCCACAAAATGCATATTCATATACAGTGTCGTGCACAAGTAAAGATTTTTGCAGAAATTTCCTAGTTTTGCATATTTCTCACACTTAAATGTTCCAGATCATCAGACTAATATTTATATTTATTAAAAATTAAATGGAGATAACCCACAAAACAAAAGACCTTTTTAAATAATGCTCTATTAAAAAATGGTTAAAACCCTATGTCACTTATTTTAATCACTCATTTTAATTTGGTCATATTAGACTGTTTTCGATCATGAACTGCCATTTTAAGGTGTCACAGCAATAAGCTCAATTGGATTCAAGTCTGGACTTTAAATTGGCCACTCGAAAACCTTAAGTTCGTTCATTTGGGCCACTCAGAGGTGGACTTGCTTGTGTCATTGTCATGCTACATAACCCATTTGTGCTCGAGCTTTAGGTCATGAACTGATGGGTGGATATTCTCCAGGAGGATTTCCTGACAGAGAGCAGAATTCATGACTCCAAGTATGACAAGTCGTCCAGGTCCTGTGGAAACAAAGCAGCCCCAAACCATCACACTATCATCACCATGTTTCACAGTTGTTCTTGTGGAATGCAGTATTAGCTTTATGCCAGATGTAACGGGACCCATGTCTCCCAAAAAGTTCCACTTTTTACACATCAGTCCACAGGATGTAAGGTGAGGCCTGCAGATGTTTTGATGTTCGTCTAGGTTCTTTTGTGACCTCCTGGATTAGATATCGACGCACTCTTGGAGAAATTTTGGTAGGCTGGCCACTCCTTTCAAGGTTCACCACTGTTCCATGTTTTCTTCATTTGTGGATAATGTCTCTCACTGTGGTTCTCAGGAGTCCTAGAGCTTTAGCAATGATTTTGTAGCCCTTTCCAGTCTGATAACGTTAATGACTTTGTTTTGAATCTGTTCTTGAATCTCTTTAGAATGTGGTACCATGTGCTTCTTTTTGAGACCCTTTGGCTACTTAACAATGCCGGACAGGTCCTAATTAGTGATGTTTAGATTCAACAAGCTGGTAGTAATCATATGTGAGTGTGATTGGGGAAACTGAATCCAACTGCCAAATGAATTTGGTTATTTGGTAGACTGGTAGCAATTACTTTTTGCTTACTTTTTCACTTTGGACAAGATGGGCTGGACAGCATTTCCCTACAAAAAATAAAATCATCATCCAAAAACTTTATTTTATGTCTTCTGGGGTTATCTTTGTCATACGTTAAAATTAGTTTGATGATCTGAAACATTAAGTGTGACAAATATTCAAAAATAGAAGATTTCAGTAGGGGGGCAAATATTTGCACGCCACTTACACCATATGTAGCTGATGGATAACAAGCATTCCTCCTCTACCTCACGTTGAACCTAGCCTCTAGTAAGCCTGTAAATGTGTTTTCTTGGAATTGCCATCACTCCCAGTGCCCCTCAATTGAGGCCTGTCCCAGCCAAGAGAAGAAAAAAGAAATTTAAAAGTATGAGTTTATAAAGTAATAATTCAGTATTATAACTATTTGAACTAATTCAGGCAAATCAAGTCATAATTAATAAAAAATAATAAGATTCTAAGAATTAATATAAATCCATATTAAACCCAAAAATAAGATCTAGCCCTATTAACTAGGGCTTGCCCAATTATTGGCTGGGCTGATTATCAGATTCAATACTCCGCATTTTTTTAGATCATTATTATTTTTATCCAATTCATGATAAAATAATTTAAAATTGTGCTACTTTGGCTCTGATGCAGCTGTGTCTCTCTATCTGTAGTCACCATGCTGTGGTCTCAAGCAATGTCCTGTCTACAACACTATAGCATCCATAATAGTCAGTTAACAGTGACCATATCAGCCCTGAACCATATTGGTGAACCTCTAAAATAAAGTAAAAACACATGCAATATAAAGATAAAAACGAAATATACTGCTGCCACCAAACTGTTTTCATGCTTATTTAAAGTCTTTTCAACTTCTGCTCAAATTCTACCTAAAGGTGAGAGATTGTTACATCAAGCCTCAAACAGTAAACATGCATTAATCCAAGAAGTTGAGTTTAACCTCTCCAATGCAGTGGAATTGGTATGCTTACTTAGGGATTGTAATCAAGGGGCTATAGGATAAATTTTTGAAACGTTTAAGTCTGTGCTAAAGTCGGCTGGTCCCCCCCGCCCCCGTGACCTCTACAGAGGATAAAGCAGTGGATAGATAATGGATGGATGGAAGATCAAGTCAGACTAAAAGCAGTATGCTGACATGAGGTCAAAAAGATGCAAGATCTTAAAAAAAGTTCATGCATAATGGGATAAGATTGGTAACTAAATTAAGCAGTAGCACCTGTGCTCTGTTACAGATGCTAATCCTGTGGCCTGTGCCTGGTTAAGTATGTAATCCCACATGCAGGAGAAAGACAAGTATGTCCATTTGACACTTAACACACATACATGCAGTTAAGACACAGCAGAGCTGTCTTTATTTACAGGATGGCTGTCTATGATGGTCAGCTCCATAACTCTGTTTTTCCTTTAAACATACACAGTGAACATAATTAGTGTCCTTCACAATCCTAAATCAGTAATATATATACATACACACACACACACACACACACACACACATATATATATATATATATATACACACACACACACACACACACACACACACAATTAAAACAATCATATATAGCCATGAAAAAAAACAACTCGCACACAGACATGAAAAAACAACTTTTTACATTCATATCATGAGAAAGTATTTTTGTTCACGGTCATAATCACTGCTTACTTTAATTAGTCAAAATTTTGACCTCCCTTTCCATTTTTGAAATAAAAGTTTTGGTAACACTTTTTAATAACGATCATTTATACGGCATTTATAAGCTATTAATAGATATTAGTAGATAGTTAACTAATCATGAACAACTGCAACTTAAGTTACAAGACATTTAAATATCCACTACCACCATTTGTTTATTCATGTTTAACAAATGATTTGTTAGACATTTATAAAAAATATATAAATCATTTATGGATGTTATTGTGACCCCTAATCTAAAGTGAAAAATATTCATTGTTTACTAATGTTTTTGTGTTTTTGTTTTTTTTTAAATAATTTTTGGCGTTTTGTGCCTTTATTAGATAGGACAGTGGATAGAATTGGAAACGGAAGAGAGTAGGGAAGGACATGCGGTAAACGCCCGAGGTCGGAGTCGAACCCCGGACTGCCGCTACGCCTCTGCACTTGGGTCACGTGACATAACCATTAGGCTATCAGGGCGGCCCCGTTTACTAATGTTTTTAATGTTTATTCATGATTTGTGGACCTTTTATTCACCTCTTATGAACCATCTGGCTTTTATGAATACAGACACATAGAAACTTCTCTTTTCATGTTTGACAAATGATTTGTTCGACAATTATAAAAAATCTGTAAATCATTTGCAGATGTTATTATAGCCCCTAATCTAAAGTGAATCCTATTCATCATTCAAAAATATCTATTAATGTTTGCTAAACATTTGCAGACTTTTTATCACATGTAAAAAATGTTGTAGACAACTTTGGGATCCATCCTTCTCTGTGAAATCAAACAGTGACAGAATTAGGAGTACACAGTATCAGAGTATAAAACATTTTATTAAAACAATCACAGCAACCAAGATTTTTGATCTTGCAAAAATCCATTTGTGTCCAATCGACTTTCTCACAGCTTTCCCCCTGTGCCTGTCCTGCCAACACCTCCTGGATCATACAATAAGAGAAAGGGGGTCATACATTTATATGACGTTATAACACCAGCTAAAACAATTACTACTATTCTTAATAGCACAAGTTCTTCAATGTTTCATGTAACGCTAACCTATTCCCTTGCATTACTTATAATACTTATTTTACTTATTTTAACTGGCTAAATCTGCTAAACTATCAAGCAAGCCCAAACACTAATTGTTTTTTAGCTAGTTAGCTATATTAGCTATATGGGCTAGTCTAGCTAGCTTTATCAACACAACATGACAGTGTGGTTTGGAAAGTTTTGCTAATCCCACATAATCAATGCAGATTGATGCAAGGGAATAAGTTAGCGTTACATGAAACATTGAAGAACTTGTGCGATTAAGAATAGTAGTAATTGTTTTAGCTGGTGTTATAACGTCATATAAATGTATGACCCCCTTTTTCGTATTGAATGATCCAGGAGGTGTCGGCGGTACAGGCACAGGGGGAAAGCTGTGAGAAAGTCGATTGGACACAAATGGATTTTTGCAAGATCAAAAATCATATATATGTATAT
Organism: Dascyllus trimaculatus; assembly: GCA_024666655.1. Classification (NCBI taxonomy): domain Eukaryota; kingdom Metazoa; phylum Chordata; class Actinopteri; family Pomacentridae; genus Dascyllus; species Dascyllus trimaculatus. Next base: position 93,792 of record JAMOIN010002064.1, read on the forward strand.
ATATATATATATATATATATATATATATATATATATCATATATAAATGTTGTACAACTTAAGTTTTAACTGGTTTAATGATCATTTACAAATGTATATAAATAGTCTATTCATGATTAGTTGAAGATCCACTAATAGCTTATAAATGTCTTGTAACTTAAGTTGTAAATGATTTAATAATCATTTACAAGTGTTTATAAGTGGTTTGTTCATGATTAGTTAACTATCTACTAATATCTATTAATAGCTTAAAAATGCCTTATAAATGATCGTTATTATGAAGTGTTACCAAAGTTTTTTTCAAACTTTTTTTAATTTCCTGTGTAGACTAATTTTGATGAAGTCAAACAGATTCACATTTGTGTGTTTTTTTTTTTAAATATAGTTGCTCACAATTCTTATGTAACAGTTAAAGCACTTAAATGCTGCTACACTGTCAGTAAGAATAGACTGAGCTGGCTAATCTTAAGTATAAAATAATCAAAGTTTCAATTTAATTTTGCAAAAATGACAAGTGTGTAGACATAAACTTCAGCAATTAGATCACAGGCTGTACTGAATCGAACATTGTGAACCTTTTAATCTGGTATTTTCTTTTCTTGACAGAAACTGGCTTCCATACCCACAGCCATTTACAACTAATGTGTATGGAAAACACCTAAGGATCTTGATTTAAAAAAAAAATCCTCATCTGCTGCACATTCACCACTTGATAATATACTGCTATCTGTGCAACATCCTTGGCTTTCAGCGGCTATCTGTAGATGATTCCTTGCCCAGTGACATTTAAGATCAACCAGTGCTGCCTCAGCATTGCCTCAAGACAAACTCCCATCTCAAGTCATGCACAAAGTGGATTATGCATTGATCCAGAGGTTTATAAGAAATTGGGCAGGTTAATGATTGCTGAAACAATGTGGGTGAGTCACTGTGTGATCTTAAAAGGACTTGGGGGAGATTGGACCTTTGGATGGACTCACATGTTTATGACAAACCCTGCAGCTGTTAATGCAGATGATAAAACAGGTGAGGTGAAAAGTACACCACTGGAATGCTGCTCTATAACAATCATCTTCTACAACAATCATGACAAGCAGAGGCACATAACTTCTTCTGGGCATACGCACCAAAATCATTGATTAGTCGACTGATCAATTAGTTGATCAACAGACAGTTTATTGTCAACTATTTTGGAGATAAAATAATCACTGGTTGTTTTCTTTTAAATAAGAATATTTCATGCTTTGTCATTTCTGACAGTAAAGTAAATATCTTTGGATTATATAGATGAAACAACTATTCCAGAAAATAATTCTCAGATTTATCAGTAATGATCCTTAGTTGTTTTCAGTAAAAATGTACTGCAACTCCCCCCTGCTCTGCACACAACCGTTAGTAATAACTAGTGGGTGAACATAGTGGAGGACTTTGCAGCTAATATCTGGAGATATTTCTTTCAGGGATTGGTGAAAACCATATCGGAGCTGAAAAGACAGGAAGCGCGAAGCCAGTGTTGTACTTAGAAACATTTTGTAACTGCTGATGAGTATGTGAACCTGTCATGTAGGGTGAACAAGCACCATATCAACCCTTTACTGCACCACAGGGGAGCAGAGAATCCGCCTGTGACACAGGAGGTGGCAGGGATAACCTTCCATCTCTCTATCCCTTGAGTCATATTTTAGTCTTGTCTCTCTGCTAATTACAGGTAAACTATCTCTGCAATGGATAAAAGCAAAATAACACACAGGACACTTAGATCCATATCTGTATAAACTGCTCTATTACATCTCCAGGATCCCTTTATTCCACTTTTTCTCAAAGGACTTATATTCCCAAGCATCAATCAATTGGTAGTCAGATCACTGTGTCTCTGTGCAAGGTCAAGTCTGCTGTATTTGTCAAAAATGCGTCATGGGCAAAGGTCTGAGCATGATGAAAGCACCCTGCAGGGAGGTGGAGGAGAAATAATGGATGGGGCAAGAAAAGGTGAGTGCCAGACTGCGAAGTTTCTTTTTGATCACATCTAAAACTGAATAGCCCTAAACTGGAATATGTAAAATCTTCATCATCTCATTCTTTTGCAGGCATGAAACAATATCACTAACTGCTGATTCCTTCAACCAGCACACCAGCTGGTGTCTCACTGTGCTTTATTTCCTTTGTAAAAGCAAACTTGAGAAAAGTATTTGAGAGGCAGAGAGTGACTCCCACAGTATGTATGCTCTTACGAGCATTTGAGCAACGCTTTGTGATTTTCAGACTTTTTTTTTTGCATGCACAGGAAAACCACAGTATCAGCAGAGCCACACACACAGCAAAACAGTGCAGCGAAGACAAGTGCTACATGATAATATCACCATGAAATAAACTCAGGCACAGAGTTCTTTTGACATGCAATGATACAATTTGTTGCAAAAGCAGCTAGAGCTGTATTTTCATTATTAATAAAATTACCAGTTATTTTCTAAAATAACGGATGAACCATTTTGTCAACAAAATGTGCAAGGAACAATACTTTTCACATTGCACATGCTTCCTTTAGGCAATATTATTAGGAAACACCACATAATTTCCCTCTTTTAAATTAACGCAAAACTGAAGTTTTGTACTTGACCCTAAACAACTTGCAGACTATCTAATCATATAATGACTTTGGATAGCGTTGCCTTGGTCTGCAGTACTACTGGAGTAACCTTGGAGTATGTTTTAACAAGGATATGTCCTGTGGCTGCCTGAGGGAGCCTGAGGATCAGGATGTTCACTGATCACAAGGTTGGTGGTTCGATCCCTGACCCCTTCACATGCTGAAGTGTCCTTGGGTAAGACACTGAACCCCAAGTTGCTCCCGATGGCAGGTAAGCCCCTTGCATGGAAGCTCTGTCGCCATTGGTGTGTGAATGTGTGTGTCAATGGGTGAATGCGTAACACACTGTAAAGCACTTTGAGTATCACTAAGGTAGGAAGGCACTATATAAGTGCAGATCATTAACCCATGCATTAAAACAAGTCTCTAGGACCACACCACATGTCTCATAGTGATGCTGACAAACTAGTCCATACATTTGGAACCTTTAGGTTTGACTATTGTAATTTGTTATCATCAGGGTGTCTCTGTTGTGGTTTAACACTGTGTAAATAAAACTGTATTGGATTGAATTTATTAATTCAGGGCTACTGATCTAATGATGGCTAATGACGTTGTATCGCAATGTCTGAGCTTTGGGAGTGCATTGCACTGGTTTCGGTAATAGTATGTTTGTAGCACCTGTATATGTTGATTGTGACTTTTTCTTATTTTATATTTTTCTTATATTTATTTTTACTTACTGCATATTCTTGCTTATGTATCTGTGTTTATCATGGTGGTAACTTTATTCTTCTGTTGTAAAAACCAAAGTTCCCCTCGGGGATTAATAAAGTATTTCTATTCTATTCTATGCATTAGAATAATCTATGCTATTCTGTTCTATTCTATGTAGGATAAAAGCCAGCCACACTGAAACTCACGCAACCTGGTTGGGAATCTGGTAGAGGCTAATGCAATTTCTGTCAGGTGAATGACACTCTGTACCCACATAGAACAGAGTGTTCTATGTGGGTACAGCTGGTTTGCAATCTGCCATAAACAGCTACAGCTTAAATGCATGTTTTACTGTAATGATACAAGAGGCAGCAGGCAGCCACTGTAAACATTTTCTAAGCTTGTTCAATATCAAAGGTTAATGGTTTTACAGCCTGCTGTAGTTAATAATCAGATCCTGTGCTTCATGCTTGTCTCTCATCATGAGGGCTGACTTGTTGAAAGGACCTTGAACTGAGCTAGTGCATGATGTTAAGACTTTATGATTCTCTCTGGACACAATTCCACAGAGATAAAAGCCACACACCAAACATGCTGTTAATAAGAACAGTTTCTAGAAAGTAAGCTTTTCATACAGAACCACTCTAACAGGTCTGTTGAAGTTTTGCAAACAGCATCCTCTCTCTTACAAACCTCTTGAAATGATCAACTCAAGCTGAATCCAGGAATTATGACAGTTCACAGTACGCCTCAACAGCAAAAAATGTGCAACTGACTTAAACAGTTCCTCACAGAATCTGGCAGAACGTACAACAGGGCCTGGAAATCAAATCTCACCATTATTGTTGGAACTTAAAAAATGTGCTCATAATACAAGGAATCAAAAATCGTATTAAAAAAGTTGAAGCTTTTCAGTGATTATTGTATTGATTTATTATCAATCTAATTATTACTATTTGTGTGATTAAATAACTGACTTACCATTTTTTGGAGCTTCCAACCACATCTCAAGCTCACAGTTGTTGATTAAGACCAAGAGATTTAGGTAAAAGCTATAAAAGGTAGTTAGTAGACCCTGATACAAATAATTACAAATATAATGCATAACTAAAAATGTTCAATATTCACTTTTTGCAATAATATGAACACTTTTGTGATAAAAATGTTAACACTGCTTAATTGTCACCAATTTCATACTGGTATTCTCCTTTCACTATATGAAGTGTGTACTATAGTGCACTGCAGTGTTTATTGCAGCAAATAGGGAGCAGAGGAGTCTGCTTTATTTGACTTTATTAACGTTATCAGACATATTTGACTGTTTTATTTAGTGACATTAATTCTGACCAAACTGTTCAGCCACAAACTGACTGTATTGTCTGATATACATGCTAAGATTTAGCTTTGTGGAGTTATTACCTGATGAAGTTGTTATCTTACATAAGCAACACAAACTGCAAAGAACTGTCACTACATGTAGCAGTATGGTTAGCATTAACTAGCAGTCAAGAAAACAATGGAGATTCAGTACTATAGCATATAACTACCAAGCAAGGAAGTGGTTTCATCAATGGTTCCACCCCTGCACCCCTGCTGACGGAGTAACCTGCTGGCTGTATGCATGTGGCTACAAAATTTGACTCTGAAACATTCAAACATCACTCTTGAATCTACTTCAAAACCTTTAAGTCTGTTCATTTCACATTTTACATTTGACCTACTACAATTCAATAAAAACTGTTTATTTTTGGCAAATACCTAAATGAAACATTTTGGAATTAAGTGATTTAAATGAAATGTTATGATTTCAGGCTTAGATTTGACTAAAAAACTGGCTAGATTTAATTTTTCCCGATTGAACCGGATGCCACACATGATTAGCTTATTGTTTCTGGCTCTGATACATAGTGTCATTATGGCAGTTTAAAGAAACAAAACAAAAAAGCATGTCTTTTATTTTTGGGTTGATAGGTTCAGAGGGTTAAGAAATAAACTCTTTTCAGTATAGACGATACTTGTTGCTCTTAGCTAGTTAACAAAGCATTAGAATTCTAAGTTAAATGTTAGCAAGCAGACATTTTAATAACATGATATCAGCTTGTCATTGTTATACTAACTTTTCTTCACAGGTTGTCTGGCATTATCTTAAAAGACAATGTGAAGAGCACAAACATTCCAAAAGGAGTTAACTATACATGCTCAGCATTAACATCATGTTATTGTTAAGGTTGCCTAGGTTAGCAAAGAAAAAGTGCTAATGTGTACAGGTGGAATTGACAGTAGGCTAAATTAAGCCCTGCTACTTTGCTGGATTATTAAATCTTGATGAAGCTGCATCCTTTCACTGGACAACTTAACTATGCAGTTCAGTCTGAGCCAAAGGGATCAAAAAGAAAACAGGGGTGATACCTCAAAGTCAGCTTTCTTCTCAGTTTTTGATGAATGTCCTTAATAAGCCTCAAGAAGAAAACCCTAAAAAAACCAATAGATGTCTACTGTCTTCAATGCCCAGAAATAAAAACTGTAAGCAGAGCTTTAATAGATAACAGGGTGTGCATTGTTTCTGTGAACGTGTTTATTTAGACTGTGTTACTGACAAAGTAGTGAGTTACTGAAGAGCTCCGTCAGATGACACAAGCAGCATTGTGATGGGTTTTTTTTGATGGCAGCCCATGGTATGGATCATCTGATGGAAAGCTGCTCCCTCGGGCAGCTCCATCAAATACTGGTCTCAGTCACAAAACTATAACATATTCATTTGTTAAAAAGTAATTTCTTTAAAATGGGCATCAACTCGATTTCAGTGGCATTATATCACTCAAAGTAACTGTGAAGAAATGTTCTGATGCTCTTGAACTGACTATAATGTATGAGGCTGACAGCCTTGAAAACTTGATATATATAATGATGATTTACTATGGCAACCTTTTTATCTGCATTATCCAAACACATTTACAGCCTTTCAGAACATCCATGCACTAGGTGCAGTTCCAGCAATAACATGAACACCCATGCATGTTCTGTTGTACGTCATGTGCACCATGACCCATCTATGAACACCTTCTCACATATGCACCTGGAAATGCTGGGTTAGTGCCCTTCAAAAAACTCTTTGAACTGCTATATATTAACACCAAAGAGCAAATGCAAGTCTAAAATCAACTACAATGTACTAGTCATTATTTTATCTGATTTAAATATATAGTTAATTAATGTAATTAAAATCTTGATGTTAACTTTAAAAGGTAGCATGGTAGTGTAATGGTTAGCACTGTTGCCTCACAGCTACAAGGTCCTGTGTTCAAATCCCTATGTGGAGTTTGCACCTGTTTGCTCTGGCTTCCAAAGACAAAATTGGTGATTCTAAATTCTTCTCTCAGTGTGGCCCTGTAATATGCTGGCAACCTGTCCAGGGTATACTTTCCCTTCATCCCAAGTCAGCTGGGACAGGCTCCAGCACCCCCACAACCTTACACCAGATTTAGCAGTGTATAGATAACGGATGGATTTTGACTTTTAACCCAGTATGGATCATATAATGTAAAAGGATTACATGAAAGCTCCTTAGAAGCGAAGCCAAAATAACATGCGAATGGTTGCTGCTATCTTGTTTCAGTGGTAACCAGTGGTAACTGGTTGGTGAAGATGTGGTATCAAGCTTTACAGCTAGCAGCTATTATTAATTTCAATCTAGAAAATGGTAAGTGCACTGAGAATGTCCAACAGACAGTGAAGATTTAGGTGGCTGAGTAATGTGAAGTTCTTGGGATGGGAATGTCTAAATTGGAGCACAAACTTCATAGAGTTTGAGCTCATTTCTAAACAACATTGTCATTATAAAGTCTGTTCACTAGAAATAACATTCAAGTTTCTGTAAGTGGCCCACTGTTACATAATATCTTGCTAAGAATTTTAAAAATATTTTTAGCGTTTCTATTATAATAAATTCAACTTAATTAATCAACTCATAGTTCCAGCACTTTTATAACTGTAAAATTTGATCAATAACCCATAAGGCAAAACTTTTGTGCTGAACTCCACAAGTTATATCAGTGGTCATTCTGGATTGTCTCATCAGCTGATGCTATACCAAAAGCACAGACATTCTGTCTATGAAATAATCTAGATTTACAGTCTTGACGACTCCTGAATCAATAAAGTGGCATATTCATTGTTCTTTACATAACTTATATGAGGTGAGTGATAAGAGGCATTGTAAAACATTGAAGAAGAAATTACCTATTGGAAGGATAAGAGCTGCTTTCAAGGCCTTCATTCTAAGTGTGAGGATCAAAGTTCTTCTGTAACTGCATACAGAGGGACTGGAGACAAGGAGAAGGTGGGAAAAGTCTAATCCTGGCATAATGTTGAACCGAGTTACTACAACGTCCACATTCGTCACATAACATGCACTGGTCTAAAGATGTCACTGGAAAACTAATGGCGGTACAAAAGTAAAAACATTTAATGAGTGGCACTAACCCAACAAAATCACTCTTACTATTATCTCAGTTTGAATAAACATTCAGAAAGCCATATGATTATTTATTCATCCCATTAATAGGATAAAATGGCAACAGCCAAGCTGACATCTATCATGGACAACATCCCTCACCCCTTGCGTGAGACTGTGGGTACCTTAAGCAGCTCCTTCAGCAGCAGGCTACTACATCCACAATGAACAAGAAGGAAAGTTACCGCAGGTTCTTTGTTACTTCTGCAGTACGACTGTTCAACATGTCCATGTCATTGCAGTAACATAATTTTAACACTCTTTTTTGTCTTCCCAGCCTTTCAAGTGAAACAATTTATTCATCATGCAACACTGTTTTTTATTCTTTAGCTCCTCCAGTGCAACTACATTGTTAATGCTGTATTTTTCTCTTCACTGCCAGTCAACAAAATATAACACTGTTTCTCTGAATTTTGGAAATCTTCATGTGTAATAACATCATGTTTAACACTTGTCTTTGCCCCACCAATGTTTTTGATTGCAAAAACAGAATTGAGGGTACGTTTTCCTCCACACCATACTTGTACACATGTAAATTTATCAAGTCATAGCTGTATATATGCAAACTCACCATATCATAACTGTACTTATCCATATGTAAATTTCACAATGCCATAATGTCCATATCGATATGTAGATTCATCCTGCCTGGTATATTGTCTCTGTGAGACCTTTATTATTCTATTTTTTTAGACCTTTTTGTAATTATTGTCCTGCTTCGTTCTCTCTTAGAGAGACAATAATAATAATAATAATGCATTGATTTTATATAGCGCTTTTGTAGGCACTCAAAGACGCTTTGCAATTGCATTATTCATTCCCTCCATACTTGATGGTGTAAGCTATGTTTGCAGCCAAAGCTGCCCTGGGGTAGACTGACGGAGGTGAGGCTGTCAGTCTGCGCCATTGGCCCCTCCAACCACCACCAACCACTCACTCTCACACTGCATTCACCCAGGCTTTCTGGTGTTCCCTCACTGTCTCCCATTCAGGTACTGACCAGGCCCAACCTTGCTTAGCTTCCGAGATCTGATGGGATCGGGCATCCATAAGGCAATACGTCTGCCTTGTGGATGCCACCAACCAAGCATTCTCACATTCACATTCACTATATATATGTGTGTGTAAGTAATGGCCATTTTGTTTTGATATGTCTGTGGGTGTGTATGTTGGACTCCACAAGAGTATTTGATGGAGATCCACTTCAATACATCTCATTTAGAAGAGCCTTTGAACAAGGTGTGGAGGAGAAGGTCAGCAGTAGTGATTGCTTGTATTACCTGGAGCAGTTTACCAGAGGTCAGCCATTGGAATTGGTACGCAGTTGCCAGCATATGGCACCTGGTCAAGGATATGCGCACGCAAAGAGGCTGCTTCATTAGCACTTTGGCAATGACTATAAGATCGCTACAGCATATCTGGAAAAGGCATATGACATATTGGAAACTCACAAACGCAGGGCATTGTTTAAGGATTTGGTTTTGTTCACTGAGAGGTATAGGATAAATTTTGTGCCAGCACGAAGTGAATTTGAATTTTTTATATTTGAATGTGAACCATTCAATTTGAACCTGAATTGATCGGTTTGAATAGTTGCTTTTAAAATCTGAATCGGCATGTCTATTTCCAATAATTATTTGTATCGGATGAAACACTGAGCTATTGTTAGCTGATGCTGCTAAAGTCCACAGACTACATTCGTTGTTCATTCATTCGGCAAAGACAACGTAAAGCGCGTTGCTGTCATAAAACCGACTTCTTCCCATCTGCGTTCAACTAGTTCTGCCAGGCCCCGGATGTGTGGCACAAAAAACTGAATTCGAAATTTGAAATTGAAATGGAGAGAAGTGAAACTGAAAAGTAAGACTGAATTTTTCAACTGAATGAGCTGAATTTTTCAACTGAATGAAATACAGTTTCAATTTCACATTGATAAACATTAAAACCAATAGATTCAATTTCAAATTAGACCATTCAGATTCAGATTTTAAAAGCAACTATTCAAACCGATCAATTCAGGTTCAAATTGAATGATTCCCATTCAGATATAAAGAATTCAAATTCACTTCCTGCTGGCACAAAATTGATCCCATAGAGAGGCATGTCAAAATTAAAGATGCACCAATGGGAAGTCCACGGTCAAGGTCAGTCATCATGACAAAGTCGCAACCAGGAAGCAAGTTTAAAGGAAACTGTTTTACCACCACTGTTGCTCCTGTGTCATCAGCAAAGAAGATTGGCGATGCAGTGACAAGCACGCATTCTCACAGCTTAAAAGGTAAGCTGACTTGTGTGTGTTGTGCTCACAGTCACTCATTGGATGATTGTCAACAGTTTAAGCAGAAGAAGCACAGGAATAAAATAAGTCTTCTGAAGGAAAAGAAGCTTTGCTTTGGCTGTTTACGGGCTGGGCACATGAGTCGTGACTGCTTCGAATGCTTGACTTGTAGGAGTTGTGGTGAAAATCATCCAAGTTCGCTTCATATTGACAAGAGAGACAAACCCAACACAGACACAGAACCTTTTAAGGAGCCAGAAGCAGGTAACATCTCAGCACCTCATCAAACCTGTGGTCATACAGGGGCCGATAGAGATCGCTGTTTTCTTTCCATCTTGCCAGTTCAAGTAAAATTGATCAAAGGAGACCAGATAATACGGATGTATGCCTTCCTGGATCCTGGTAGTACTGCCACCTTTTGTTCTGAGCAACTCATGAGAAGGCTCAACTTGGTTAGGAGACGGACTCAGTTTCTGCTGCAAACAATGGGACAGGAAAGAATTGTTCCATCATATGAATGTGCAGAGCTGGAAGTGTCTGATTTGGAGACTGACATCTTCTATAAGTTACCAGAAGTCCTCACACAGAAAAGGATGCCTGTGAGTGCAGATAATATAGTGACTGAAAAAGATATCGAAAAGTGGCCATATCTGTCAAAGGTGCGCATTCCTTGTATACAGGCTGAGGTGGATCTGCTTATTGGAAGCAATGCACCAAAGATTTTGGAACCATGGGAGGTCATAAACAGCCAAGGGGATAGTCCATATGCTATAAGGACAGCATTGGGATGGGTCATTAATGGACCTCTGCACACTTATGACAGCACTGTGACACCAGATATACCTTCAGCTTTGGTCAACAGGATTTCTACATTGAGGTTGGAAAAGTTGTTGTGTGAACAGTACAACCATGCCTTCAATGAGAGAGCTACAGAGGATAAGGGATTGTCAAGGGAGGACATACAGTTTATGAAAATAATGGAAAATTCTGCAACACTGGAGGATGGTCACTACAGTTTAAAACTGCCCTTTAAGAAGAAAAATGTTTCCCTGCCTAACAACCAATCTGTGGCAAAAAAAAGATTGCTGAGTCTAAAGAAGAAATTTCTCAGCAATGAGAAGTGTTTTTTGAGGAGTACAAAGCTTGTCTCAATGAGATGACTGATAAGGTATATGCAGAGTCAGTACCTCCAGAACAGCTGGGTTGTTGCAATGGGAGAGTTTGGTACATCCCTCATCACGGTGTACATCACCCAAAGAAGAGGACGCTGAGGGTGGTGTTCGATTGTGCGACATTCATGGGAACATCATTGAATGAGCAGCTCTTGCAAGGTCCCAATCTCACCAGCACCTTAATTGGAGTCCTCCTCAGTTTCAGGCAGGAGGCAGTCGTCGTCATGGGAGACATACAGTCAATGTTTCATCAGGTGAAGGTGCCGGAGGATGACATAGATTTCCTACGGTTTCTATGGTGGCCTGAAGGAGATCTGACCAAGGAAGTGTCTGAGTTTTGAATGACTGTTCATCTTTTTGGTGCTGCATCCTCTCCGAGCTGTGCTAGCTTTGCTCTGAGAAAAACGGCAGATGACAATCAGTCCAGTTTCCCATCCGAAGTGGTTCAAACCATCAAGGAAAACTTTTATGTGGATGATTGTTTGAGGAGTGCAGGCTCAGAAAAGGAGGCTTCGCTTTTGGTCAAACATCTAACCGCCCTTTGTCAGAAAGGAGGATTCATTTTGACTAAATGGGTGAGCAATAGTCGTCATCTGCTGCAAACTGTTTCTGAAGAACATCAAGCTAAAGATCTGTCTGTGTCGACCTGATGTTGAAGAATGAGCTGTAGTTTCATCTGCAAGAATCTGTTTTTTGGACTGATAGCACTTTCTTGCTGAAATACATTTGGAACAAGGACAAGCATTTCCATACCTTTGTGGCAAACAGGGTTACCACAATCAGAGAAGCCACTGTACCCTCTCAGTGGCACTATGTAAGCTCCAAGGAAAACCCAGCAGATGATGCATCCAAAGGAGTAAGGGCTGGAGATTTCCTTCAGGATGGCAGATGGACTGAGGGTCCTAAGTTCTTGGTTGGACTTGAAGAAAGCTGGACAATGGTTGTCATGGAGACTGCACTCGGAGTAGCTGACAAGGAGGTCAAAGGGGAGGCCACGGTGAATGTTATCATCATGGACAGCTCATTGAATGCGACCAGTCGACTCATGACTTACTTTTCAGATTGGAGGAATTTAAAAGCTGCGGTTGCTTGGTTTCTTGAACTGAAAAGGATTCTACTGGAGATGAGTCATCGGAGGCGTGTATCAGAGACGTGGGTGGAGCAACAAAAACAAAGACCAAAAGGGCAAACTTTGTCAATGGAGGATCTTGTGGAGGCTGAGCTTGCTATCATCCAGTACTGTCAGCAGCAAAAGTTTGCTGAGGAAATTGCTGCACTGGGATCTGGGAAAGATACAGTGAGCAAACAGAGCTCAATTTACAAGTTGGATCCATAAAGGTTCACTGCCAGAAGAAGTAAAACATCCCCTTATTCTCTCAAAAGATCAGTATGTATCTACTCTCATTCTCAAGCACATTCACCAACAGCTTGCTCACAGTGGTCGTAACCACATGTTGTCCACGTTGAGAAGAAAGTATTGGATCACAGGTGCCAACTCAGCTGTTAGGAAAATCATGGCAGACTGTCGCTTCTGCAGGAGATACAACAGCAGGTTGATGGAGCAGAAAATGGCTGATGTGCCAAAAAAAGCGAATTCTTCCTGACTGTTTGCCATTTACTAATGTTGGAATCGACTATTTTGGACCGATTGAGGTGAGGAAAGGCCGAGGTACAGCCAAGCGCTATGGAGTGATATTCACTTGTTTTGCAAGCCGAGCAGTGCATTTAGAGGTGGCAAGTTCTTTGAATACAGATGCCTGTATCAACGCTTTACAACGTTTCACGGCCTGGAGAGATCAAGCGGTTCGCATTCAATCTGATAATGCTACTAACTTAATAGGAGCTGAAAGAGAGTAAAGGAGGCTCTGAAAGCTCTGAACCACTCACAGATCCAAGGAGTGTTGCAGCAACATGGAGTCACGTGGTGTTTCAATCCTCCAGCAGGCTCGCATTTGGGTGGTATTTGGGAGAGGATGATTCGTATGGTGAAGAGGATTTTCAATTCAGTGCTTCGACAGCAGGTATTGGATGACGATGGGCTTCATACAGCCATATGTGAAGCGGAAGCAATCTTGAATGATCGACCAATCACTAAGCTGTTGGATGATCCAAATGACTTAGAACCTCTCACTCCCAATCACATTCTTCTCATGAAGGGAAAACCTGCACTGCTGGATTATTTGAGCCTCATGACCTATATGTGAAACGTCAATGGAGACAGGCTCGGTATATATCAGATCTCTTATGGAAACGATGGGTCCGCGAATATCTACCTTTACTGCAAGAAAGGCAAAAATGGAACCAAAAGAAGAGAAATCTAAAGGCAGGAGATGTCGTCATTATAATGGACTCCTCTGCTCCTCAAGGCTCTTGGCTGCTTGGAAAGGTCCTGGAGGCTTTCCATGATAAGAAAGGATTTGTTCGCTCAGTGTCTACACACACACACACACACACACACACACACAGTATATCATGATGAATGTCTTATTGAGTGAAAAAACATTCCAAAATTCAGACATATTCAGTTTACCGTGATAGCTAGACTGATTTATTAAAGCTCATTTTGATAACAAGGGCTGCCCGCTCAGAGTCACTGACTTTAATCATCAGTCGGAAGAACCTATACTCGATTCTCAGTTCTAATTTAAAAAAAAAAAAAAGAATTAAAGCTGCAAGCAGCGTCGGACGGGCCCTCGCTCCTCACCGCACTGCTCTCCACACGACCTTGTCTAGGGGGCGCCGTAGAGCCGATTAGAATTTCGACTGTGCAAATCTATTGTTCTTGGGATACTATATGTATGTACCAAATTTCATGTTTGTAGGATAAAGCAGTGATTTTATATGACTATTAGAATATTTGTAGGGGGCGCTGTGGAGCCGTTTGAACACGTCCACTCCTGAATTGTATATTGAACGTTAGGTTTTGAGATTAATGAGCATTTTTGTGGATTTGGTGATTTTACATGGATCCCTTCACCTCCAAAACTCATTTCGTTCCACATGGCGAATTTGCTCAAAATTGCCGCCATGCCACGCCCACACCATGTGATGCAGCCACGAGATTTTAATGACTTTTCATCCTGGATGGGTCTAGATGCCACACAGCGAATTTGGTGAAAATCGGATAAAAATCCTGGGAGGAGTTCGTTAAATTCCAATGCCTGCACACCACGTGCTCTAGGGGGCGCCGTTGAGTTTTTTGAAATTTTAAAAGCAGGAATATTTTTGTCTTGGGCTACTGTACCTGTGTACCAAATTTCATGAGTTTACGTAAAACTAGCCGTATTAACTCCACTAAAGCCCAATTTTTAAGGTGGCGCTATTGAGTCATTTTTCCATTCATATGTGTAATTCCCCCAAAATATCAAATTTTTCACCAGTCCTGATGTGTGTGCAAAATTTGGTGAGTTTTTGAGCATGTTTAGGGGGTCAAATTGAGGTTCAAAGTGGCGTAAGAAAAAGAAACCGCCAAAGAAACCGCCAAACCGCCAAAGAAACACTACAGGAACAATAGGGTCCTACACACTGTAGTGCTCGGGCCCTAACTATTAGATAAATTTCATGTGGTTATTAATTATTCCCATACTTACGCAGACAAGGTTGCCATCACAACCAGATTTACTATAATCAGTATTTTGGAAAATAGCATATTAAAAGTCTTAATATATGTGAACAGATAGAAACTTTTACAAAAAACAGGGATAAGAATGTTGTCATTTATGCACTGCAGTGTTCCCTCTAGGATGTTTTCAGCAGCAGGGGAAATGAATTTGTTGTATCTGGGTGGTACTTGGCAGTCAAAGTGAATATCAATAGGTAAATTAAATAATGTCAAACAAAAGTGAAAGAGTAAAGTGGAATTACAGGTCATTGTTCACATAGTAAACTACATGATAGGGTGTAATGTTGAACGTGCAGCATAATCGGTGTGGCAGTGTCAACTCCATGCAGAAACACCTGAGGTCGAGATTGGAACCCAGAGAGATACTTTATGAGAAAAAAAATATAATTAAAGCTGCAAGCAGCGTCGGACGGGCCCTCGCTCCCTCCCCCGCACCGCCGCTCTGAAGATGACAGGAATCTTTAAAGTACACAGTTGTGTTACTGCTCTGCACATGTACCAAATTTCATGTCTGTAGGATAAAGCGATGATTTTATATGAATTTTTGAAATTTCTAGGGGGCGCTGTGGGGCTGTTTGGCTGCGCCCGAGTGTTGATGGATAGCCTGTCATAAAACATATCAAGTTTCATTCACATCTGATCATGTGCAATGAAGTTATGAGTATTTCACACTTCATGGTCGCACGCTCAAAATGGCTGCCATGCCACGCCCACGCCGTGTGACGCAGCTACGAGATTTTAATAACTTTTCATCCTGGAAGGGTCTAGATGCCACACTGCGAATTTGGTGAAGATCGGATAAAAATCCTGGGAGGAGTTCGTTAAATTCCAATGTGTCCAAATGACTTTGTCTAGGGGGCGCTGTAGAGCTCATTGGAATTTCGACTGTGTAAATCTGTTGGTCTCGGGTTCGTATGTGTATATTCCAAATTTCATGTTTGTAGAATAAAACAGTGATTTTTTATGAGTATTTGAATATTTGTAGGGGGCGCTGTGGAGCCGTTTGACCACGTCCATTCATGAATTGCATATTAAATGTTAGTTCTTGAGATTAATGAGGATTTGTGTGGATTTGGTGATTTTACATGGATCCCTTCACCTCCAAATCTCATTTTGTTCAACATGGCAAGTTTGCTCAAAATTACCGCCATGCCACGCCCATACCGTGTGACGCAGCCACGAGATTTTAATAACTTTTCTTCTTGGATGGGTCTAGATGCCACACAGCGAATTTGGTGAAGATCGGATAGAAATCCTGGGAGGAGTTCGTTAAATTCCAATGTCTCCACACGACTTTTTCTAGGGGGCGCTATAGAGCCGATTTGAATTTTGACTGTGCAAATTTGTTGGACTCGGGATTCTATATGTATGTACGAAATTTCATGTTTGTAGGATACAGCAGTGATTTTTTATGAGTATTTCAATATTTGCAGGGGGCGCTGTGGAGCCGTTTGACCACATCCATTCATGAATTCTATATTAAACCTTAGTGTTTGAGATTGATGAGGATTTGTGTGGATTTGGTGATATTAGGTGGATCCTTTCATCTCCAAAACTCATTTCATTCCATGTGGCAAAATTGGTGAAAATGGACGCCATGCCACGCCCACACCGTGTGACGCAGCCACAAGATTTTAATAACTTTTCATCCTGGATGGGTTTAGATGCCACACAGCGAATTTGGTGAAGACCGGATAAAAATCCTAGGAGGAGTTCGTTAAATTCCAATGCCTGCGCACCACGTTTTCTAGGGGGCGCCGTGGAGCTTTTTCAAAATTTCAAAAGCAGGAATGTTTTTGTCTCGGGCTACTGTACCTGTGTACCAAATTTTATAGCTGTACGTGAAACTAGCCGTATTAACTCCACTAAAGACCAATTTTCAAGGTGGCGCTATTGAGTCATTTTGCCATTCATATGTGCAATTCCCCCAAAATATCAAATTTTTCGCCAGTCCTAATGTGTGTGCAAAATTTGGTGAGTTTTTGAGCATGTTTAGGGGGTCAAATTGAGGTTCAATTTGGCGTAAGAAAAATAAAGAAAGAAACAGAGCAGGAACAATAGGGCCTTTGCCCTGCAAGGCAAAGGCAGCGTTCAGTGTTTCACACTGATCGCTGCCCTTTGCCTTTTCGGGCTCGGGCCCTAATTAAAGCTGCAAGCAGCGTCGGACGGGCCCTCGCTCCTCATCATACTCCTCTCCACACGACCTTGTCTAGGGGGCGCCGTAGAGCCGATTAGAATTTCGACTGTGCAAATCTGTTGGTCTTGGGATACTATATGTATGTAGCAGATTTCATGTTTGTAGGATAAAGCAATGATTTTATATGAGTATTTGAATATTTGTAAGGGGCGCTGTGGAGCCGTTTGACCATGTCCATTTCTGAGTTGTATATCAAACATTAGTTTTTGAGATTTGTGAGGATTTGTGTGGATTTGGTGATATTAGGTGGATCCCTTCACCTCCAAAACTCATTTCATTCCATGTCGCAAAATTGGTGAAAATGGCTGCCATACCACGCCCACACCGTGTAACGCAGCTACAAGATTTTAATAACTTTTCATCCTGGAGGGGTCTAGATGCCACACAGCGAATTTGGTGAAGACCAGATAAAAATCCTAGGAGGAGTTCGCTAAATTCCAATCCCTGTGCACCACGTTTTCTAGGGGGCGCCGTGGAGCTTTTTCAAAATTTCAAAAGCAGGAATGTTTTTGTCTCGGGTTACTGTACCTGTGTACCAAATTTCATAGCTGTATGTGAAACTAGCCGTATTAACTCCACTAAAGCCCAATTTTTAAGGTGGCGCTATTGAGTCATTTTTCCATTCATATGTGTAATTCCCCCAAAATATCAAATTTTTCACCAGTCCTGATGTGTGTGCAAAATTTGGTGAGTTTTTGAGCATGTTTAGGCGGTCAAATTGGGGTTCAAAGTGGCGTAAGAAAAAGAAACAAAGAAACCAAGAAACAAACAGAGCAGGAACAATAGGGCCTTTGCCCTGCAAGGCAAAGGCAGCGTTCAGTGTTTCACACTGATCGCTGCCCTTGCCTTTTCGGGCTCGGGCCCTAAAAATTAAGTTTTTTTGTATTTATGGCCAACATTAGGACAATCATTGAGGAGAAGAGTTATATAATACTGTTCTGTGCTAAAAGAAAAGTATGGGAAACCTCTACAGAGGATAAAGTGGTGTTTACAACATAGATACAGTGTTTCTTAAGTTCTGGCACTTCGAACATTCCACAAATTGGCGTAAAAAAAACAATGTAAAAATCAACATGAACCCACCACCTCTCTATAAAGTCTTTACTCAAAAAGTTACACCTGTGAACACCTGTGATCAAAATTTTTTACACATTTTACTTAATGACATACGTATGCACAGAATTATTTTTTTTTACATTTTTAAAAATTTGGTGAACTGAGGTGGAAAGACCCACAGAACAAATTGCTGTTTAATCTTCAGGCCCGCCCCCTTCCCACTCATATATTCTTACTTCACTCCAGCCCTATTGACAGCGTGTGTGAGGGTGTATGTATTTCAGGGTCAGCATTGCTTCCTTGTTCGGGCATGAGAGTCCTCCCTTCTTTCCTCTTTGGCCCAGAAGCCATTCTCCACAGGCAAATACTGAGGACAAAGCCTCTTTGTCTGCTGCTGGGGATCTCTATGGTGCCCAATAGTTGAGCCTTGGTGTGGTGGAATCTCTGGAGAGTGAGGAAGGTACCATAACATGATGGCATGCTTGTGCTTTTATCTTCTAAGAAAAAGCAGCCTCAGGTCTTTAAAGGAGTTGCTGTAAAAAGTTTGGTGACTGAGCTCTGAGCTGCAATACCAATTCCAACCAATGGAAATCACATGAAAGGGACTATTGTTTAACCACGAGCAAGGCTGCTTTCACGTCATCATCAGCCAGCCCACTCAAGTGTATCCCACTGGGTAGCTGCTGTCAGAGGCCAGTATCAAACTGGGTGTCAAGCCCTGCCAAGTTTCTCATCAGGAGGACATGTAGCTGGAAGTTTTGCAGCATCCCAGCTAGACAGAGCAGGCTTTACACTTAGTGATGATCAGGGAATTAGAGTAAGTGAAGGGCCATGAGTCACCTACGCAAAGAGTAACCACTAGACATCCCACTTAAACCTGCAGAACAGGAGCCAAAAGGTGTGAACTTCACATGGATATGCCACAAATTTGGTGACCAAAATCACTTGTACAACTTTAACTCCAATGATTTATTTGAACATTTGTACTTGACTGGAGTTACTTGCTGAATCCTGGCCAGGTCCAAAAATGAGAAATGTTGTAAAAAGGGAGTAAATGCATCAACTCAAATTTTTCTGATAACAGATTAACCCACAAACAGCCAATCATTTTGCATATGCAGAAGGAAAAGTTTGGAAGTGCACACCAGCAAAAAGACTAAGGAGTTTTTCAAACATGCACTTGTTCTGGTTAACCTGACAGCATCTGAAATTGTTGGTTTCACATCTAAATGAGCATACCGGTCTCTCCCACAACATCTGTAACTGGATTATGGAATACCTGACAGACCGCTCCCAGAGGGTGAGAGGGGGACCCCACCTGTCCACAGCACTGATCACAAGCACCGGTTCTCCATGGGGCTGTGTGCTAAGCCCCCTACTCTACACTCTCTGCACCCACAACTGCAAATCAGCCAATAACAATAAACAGGGACAGGGTGGAGATGGTGCCAGACTTCAGTTTCCTGGGCACCTACATCGGTGAGGACTTCACCCGGACTTCAAACTCCACTGCGATCCTGAAGAAGGCACAATAGAGACTCTACTTCCTGATGATTCTCAGGAAGAACAACTTGAAAACTGAGCTTTTACTGTCCTTCTACCACTGTTCGGTGGAGTCAGTGCTGAGATGCAGCATCTCGCTGTGGTTCTCCAGCTGCACTGAGGCAGAGAGGAAGCAGGTCCAGAGGGTCATCAACACTGTCCATCCAGAGACTGACTGGCTGCCCTTTCCCATCACTGGAGGAGATATGTAACACCTGCTGCCTCAGGAGAGACTCCTCACACCCTGGTTACCACGTTTTTGAACTTCTACACTCAGGGAGACGCTTCAGGGCAATAAAGACAAAAAACAACAAACTAAAAAACAGCTTCTACCAAAGAGCTGTTGTTGTCCTGAACGCCGCAAATTTAACCAAACCCTGAGCAGCTGTCAATTTTCAATCTATGACATGCAATAATAAAACAATCTGTTTTTACATATCAAGTGCAATATTCTCAGTGCAGTACCCCTGTTATGTATATACATATATGTATAATCCAGAGTTTATACATATATATACAGTCTTTTAGTCTTTTTAAAATTTATGTCTGTTGCACTGTTTTTTTTTTTTTTACGAAAGCTGCTATTTTTAAATTTCATTGTGTTTTTGACGGGACAATGACAATAAAAGAATTCTGATTCTGATTTGGAACACTTTTCTTCACTTTAGACAGATGAGCTGTATCGTGTATGTGGCTGTCTCTGTCACTGACGAGGGTATGTCCAAATGACGCTGTGAGGAATCTAACATAAAACTAACCAATGTCTAACTGACAAAATGCTTTCACTCTACCAGATTGATGAAGAAGCAATATTATGTATCTCATATCTGAGAAGAGTTTTGGTGATACTGCACTTCAGATTATCACATTCACTAATAAAGACTGGGGCCTTTACACTGCAGCCATCAAAAAATAATGGCAACATGTAAAACATACGGCTCAAAAATTAGGCAAGTTGAGATCAGATACCCCTTAACTTAACATTACTAAGTCCAGTAGCTGGATTTGCTAACATTAGATCAATTAGCTCTCAACCAAATGGTCACTGTAACAAAATCTTTGCATTTGGACTTTGATAGCCTAATCGTTATCTTTTAAAACCATTACCAAAGTACTGGTTTCTTACAACATAGTACAACATAGTAATAACAGAACCACATGCATGGACACTGTCTTTCTCTTTTGAAATACTTTACAAGTGATTGGTACAGATAAAACTTCTTAGAATAATTAATAATGAAAAAAAAAGATTAATTCTAGCTCAGACTGTAAGCTGTAAACAATAATGTATGAGTTTTACACTGTAAACCAGGCAGGATACTGAATTACTACTTATTGCTTGTTGTTTTCTAGCTAATCCATCCATCCATTATCTATACACTGCTTAATCCTCTGTAGGGTCAAGGGGGGGGGGGGAGCTGGAGCTTATCCCAGCCGACTCAGGCGAAGGCAGGGGACACCTTGGACAGGTTGCCAGTCTGTCGCAGGGCTACACATATGGACAGACAACCAAGCACACTCTCATTCACATCTATGGACAATTTTAGAATCATTAATTAACCTCAGCATGTTTTTGGACTGTGGGAGGAAGCTGGAGTATCCGGTGAAAACCCACGCC
Organism: Dascyllus trimaculatus; assembly: GCA_024666655.1. NCBI lineage: Eukaryota > Metazoa > Chordata > Actinopteri > Pomacentridae > Dascyllus > Dascyllus trimaculatus. Next base: position 115,093 of record JAMOIN010002064.1, read on the forward strand.
GCACAGGGAGAACATGTAAACTCCATACAGAAACCAGGATGCAAACCAGGGATCTTCTAGCTGTGAGGCGACAGTGCAAACCACCGAGCCACCCTGCAGCCCCTAGCTAATCCTTAACTCCCATTTACTAAGGGAGCCATGTTTAAAAATAAACTAGTATGCCATTGTAACTGTAAGTCCAAAATGAAAACTACCTCCATGCTGAGAGCTCCTCACAATGAATTTGCAGTTACAGAGTTACATAACATTTAAATCAGTGGCCAGATTTTTCTCAGACTGAAACAGTTACATAGTCTACAAAATCTTGTTTATGACTCCTTCAAAGAGTAACCTTATAAAACTGTTTCATAACCAGCAACAAAAGCTTTGTCTTTTAAAAGATTAGGGTGAAACAAAGAACATTTGTGAAACTACTACAAATTTGTGGTGGTAGGCCTCCAACCATTAGTATTGCTTGTAGTCCAGCTCTTATCAGCAAAGCTCATCCAAAAAATACAAAACTATGACACACCTTTCCGGGATCTTTGGGCATGTGCAAAGGCACTATTTATATATCATTGTGTCAATTCATATCTCTCAAAATCCTATCAGATAATAGCAAAGGCCTAAAAAGAGATGCTCATTCTTTCTAGCATGCATCAAGAGCGACAAGCCTTCTGGTCTGACAAGTCAAACCTGACAGGGAATTCAAGACAGGAAGTAGAGACACTGGCAGATGTTTTCATGACGAAAACTCTGTTAAATGGGAGCAAGGAGAGGCCTGGCACATTTCACTGTGCTCTATGATGTAACCCATAATCTTACAGTGACACTGGAAGTTGCTACTTAACAGGGGATCTCCTAACACATAATCTTTGAAGCAAGCAGGCCTCAGATTATGGGATGAATATCACGTCATATTTCAAAACTGAAAAATAAAGCATTGAGTGGTGAAAACTCAATGTTTGAATGCTTGAAATTTAATAAAGAAAGGTTTGGCAAGATTGAAAACATTCAGAACTCTACAAATATTAACTTACATTTGACTTTTTGGCCCAAGGCCAAAAATAAATTTCCAATATATATGTTACATTTTAGATACAGCCCAGTACCATTAATAGAGCAAGAGGTCAACAACTGACCATTTTGGCCTGACAACACGCTACATGTCTATTAAAGACTAGGAGCACAAACCCTATTAGGATGACGCCAATTTGTTTTCTCAGTAATATAACATGTATAGTTTTTAATATAGTCTAATAGAATCAAATAGGTATTACAAGCTAAACAGTAAGGTTTGCAGTAACTTCAACGGTTACGGTGTTTTTCTGTACCTTGGTGCTCTGCCTCTCCGAGGCAGCATCCCCGTTCTCCCAGCGGACCGGGGTGGACTCCCTCTGGTTGCCGTTGCTCTGAGCCTCTCCGCGGTCTGACTCGCTGCCCCAGCTTGGCAGGGGAATTCCCTCTGTGACGAATTCTTTCCGGCATTGCAGGTTGTGTTTCTTCAACAGCTCCGCCGTCTCGACGTCAACCACTATGAGCTCCAATGCCCCGGCGGTCGACCGTATCCGGGCGACCACCTGCTGGTGGCTCTCTCCTTCCACGCTCTCCCCGTTCACGAACACCAGCTGGTCTCCCGCGAGCAGTCCGGCCACGGAGGCGGGGGTGTCGGCCTCCACTAGCCGTACGAACTGGCCGGTCTTGCCTTTTTCTCCGTGCAGGTGAAACCCGTAGCCGCTGGGTCCTTTCTTCATCATACACAGTCTGGGTCGTAGGTTTGACATGTTGGCGTTAATAAAACTTTAATCCCCTCTGAGTGAACTGCCAAAGAGTCCAGTGAAGATACAAACTGACACCTGCTACCGGATCGCTGTTCTTCCTGTCAAGTGAGTTGCGGTGAACTTTCCTCTGCTAATGCTGTGCTTCTCTGCTGCTCCACATGTCCTCCCCTCTAAACTGTGTTGCAATCTTTAGTTTCACCTCCAATCCGACACAGCGCAGAACCTCTGTCAAGCTCCCACATTAAGGTCAACACGTGTCAGCAGATTTTCACACTACACCCATTATTAAGGACCTCAGTGGCCATGTTCATTGAGGTCTCTGTGGCCATATTTTTTCCTTTTCTTTCTTTCTTTCTTTCTTTCTTTCTTTCTTTCTTTCTTTCTTTTTAATTTAATTTAAGCACCCGCTCTAACGATGTAAAATAATATACTTTTGGTCCTTCAGTTGAATCATTTTCAGAGCATCAGATTTTTATTTTTTTTTTATTTTTTGACATTAGAATTTAAGCCTATTAGTCAGAAGAACAAACCTGACAATCAAAGAAAAAAAGAAAAAACAAAACGAAAAAAAACAACAACTAATCGTAAGACTAATAATAACAATAAGAATTCCATCTATCCATTATCCATACCTGCTATACCATGATGTAGTAGCTATGGATAGCAGCTAACACATAGAGACAGACAACCAAACACACAAACATTCGCACCTATGGAAAATTTAAAATAACCAGGTTACTTACTATGCATGTCTTTGGACTGTGAGAGGAAATCAGAGCACCTGGTGAAAACCCACAGATAGAATATGCAAACACTGCTAACCACTGCACATTGTGCCAGTCTTTATTTTGATAATAATTTGACCAGTTCACAATGATAAATTCAAATTTAAAGATTTTTAATAATACTCTAACAGGCATTCCCTGTTACACTCATATATATTTTTTAAGAGGTCAAAAATAAGTCAGCTCTTCAGTCATGTCATAGCATGCCAGCACAGGTGTAAATAATAATATCATACCTACCAGAAATGCTACTTTAATCAATGCAATAATTCTTGTTGTAACTGTTAAGCTAATAAAAACAAGTCAGTTATTTAAAAAAGTGAAAACAACACAGATTTGTTCCTTTTTTAAAAAAAATAAAGGGCGTTAGACAACATGTTATACGTTATAAAATCTATCAAGTTATTGTGTGATAATTAGGTTTTAATTAAATACAAACACTTCAATTCAATACAAAGTATTCACAGTTTACGGTTGACTATTTCCATCTAACCAATACGATTATGAATGAATTAGCAGGATTACTGTGTGGATTAAACTTTGATTGAGTATCCAAGTTGTTTTCTCACATGCATAATCAGTTTTAAGGATCAACTTGAGTGTTTCATTTGACAAACAAGTCTTCCATTTAACCAGAACATCACACCTCCTTCAACGCAGTTGAGTTTTTTTTAATAACTTCTGCAATTTGACTGTACTATAGGCTTGTTGATGAGAAGTAACTTAAATGAAACACCATCCATTTAGTTAGACTGGAAACAACTGTCATAGACCTAAGAGCGATTTAGCAAAAATCAGACCACTTTACTAGTGTCAACCCTGTGCTTTTATCTTGAAGGCTAAGCCAGCACCTGGAAGGTTTGCTTTTTTTATTCTTTCTTACTTTACTATATATTAGACGTTAATCGTAACATGAGGGGTATTGAAACAAAATTAACTAAAACTAATAAAGCCAGGGTACAACTTGTGCAACAAACTGTCTATCGTTTCTGTTTAACTATTTGTGGTGATGCGACTGGCGCACACGCACACACACACTCACACTATTGTAGCCACAGCTGAAAACCACCAGAGGTGACTGTGAGGAAGACTATTGCTTTGTTCAAAATAATTTATTTTTTTTTATGCAGTACAGAACACACCAAACACCACTTTTTGCAGCATGGCTGACAAAACACACAGTTGCTCCATGTACACCAGGCCTACTGGTCACAATCTGAATAATTTTAGGTTATTAGCCACATCAGACCTGAACCGTCCAAACTGAGTTGCAGCATATATATAGTCATGGACCAATATTACATATTTGCTGAAAAGCATTGCATACTATTATAAATACAAATTCATTACCTTTCTTGTGATACAGTAACACAGAGCCGTTGTTTTGACATCATTATCCCCTTAAAGCTGCACTTATCAATATTTTGGAATTAGAAATTGATCAAATGAAGATATATTATTTAAAAGTGTTGCCCACATAGAAAATACCACCAAACTCTGACCTTGTGTGGCATTTTAGCATCTTTAAGCTCATTGTTTTGGTCTTCTAGCACACAGTTTTATTGGTTTGTTTAACTTTTATGGGTCTCATCTATATCTCATCTACAAATATTAGGCTAACATACAGAGAAAATATACAAAGTTAGCAAAAGCTGGTGAACATTGTGTAGCATTTAGCTAGTTTTTTATCTACTTGACTTAAAATTAATGCTAATGTATCTCATGTAACTGTTTGCTAACACATTTTCCAAAACTATTTTAAAGCAAAAATACGTAAATGTTGTATGTAATATGTGGTGTATGTGTTTACGGCTTGTTTTACTCCCCCAAATGACCAAAAATATATTTAAAAATCAATAGTTGTGTTGATGTGGATGTACTATATATTATATACCAGATCTTGTAATTCCAAAACAAAATTTAGCCCTGAGCATTGAATTAAGATTTGATTAGATATGCAGATTACTTATTCATATTTTTATATTCTTTTTGATGCAAATATAAAGAGTTAAATACATCCTGAGGGGGGTTGCACACACATAGGACACATGCAATCCAGCATGCAACTGAGCTTTAAGTTCAAGTTCATATTTAGGGCATAAGGGCAAAGTGTAAGCTTTTTTTCAGGGGCTATGGAAAAAATGCAGCCATACGTGTCAAAACTTTCTCAGAAATATGTTCACTGCATTCACAATTTAGTATGGACATATTGTACATGTTCTCTAAATCACTAACAAAATTAGAAATTCAATTACAGTTTAATGTCAAGTGACTCAAATTGTGCTGGGTATCATACAGGATTCCTCCTCTAGAGGCACATTTCGTTGATGTATTCTTCTACATATCCAAAAGTTAAGATGTCCTGCAGTCTTCTTTTTTCATTAGCTGTGTTTCTGAACTTTTCTCAAGAACACTAAGTCAGGAGTTAACCAGTTTAAGTCACAAAGAGACAGGGGTTTTATCCAGGTACTTGGCTTTGAATTGTCTCGATGACGCACTGTTTGGCCTCTGTCTGGACCTGCTGCATGATACAAAAGGTTGCAGCAGTGTTGAGTCTGCCTTGAGTGTGTGTCAGAAATAACTTAACAGGTCAGTAAAAAATATTTTAATGAAATACATAATTTAATCTAGGAAAAGTTCAATATTTTGAGTAGTAAGCTAATTCATTTTCTGATAATAAGATGAAAATATAGATATCAATTGTATGTCTTTGTGTTGAGTATGGAGCTTCATTCACAATGATAGGCTCAGCAAAGAGTAGTTAGTGTATATAAATTGTCTGTTGTGAAAAAGATCTATACTTTGGATTATGACCGAAAACCTTCAAAACTAAATGCCTGTGGTGAAAAAGGTCCGTACCTGTTCTTGGTCTATATATGGTTCATGGCCAAATGCTTTCCTGTAAATGCCCATACCACTTCTTGCCTGTTCTGAGTTTTCTGCATTGAAAAGCTGCCTAATCTTGTAGCAAACTTTTCATTGCATAGCAAAGAAACAAATAAAATGAAAAAAGACCAACATACAGCATTTTTACCCAATAGACAATCTATATAAATTTGCCAGAGCCTAGAAAAGTGAGTTTCATTTGTTTGATATCATCCCAATATAAGTCAGACTAATGCACATGTGCATTAGTATTTCCCACTCTCACCCCAATGATTTATATTGGCATGACATGTGCATTAGTTTCATTTGTTTGATGTCATCCCAATATAAGTCACTGGGGTGAGAGTGGGAAAAACTAATGCACATGTGCAGTGGGCCAAAGCTACGGAAGCCCTAAACGGCCATGGTCCAACTTAAGTTTTTCGCTCTGTTTTCTTGTGATAACGTCAAAATTATCTCGTTTTCTCCAGAAAACAAAATCGTTTTCTCGTTATAACGACTTAATTTTCTTACTTAATTTTAAAACCTAATTTTCCGGTGAGGTACAAAGCGAAACCAACCCGCCAGACCAGAAGGAGCTCTGCCACCGCTGCACACTACCAACTGAGAGTTTGTTAAAGTTGGAAAGATATTCACAGATTCGGACTTCCAGCGTCAATAACTCATTAGTGACACGTTGTCAAATCATAAACGATGCCTCTTTCCTATCGTTGTAAGGTAGACAATGTGCTACAAGCCCACTTTTATCAAAAGTAGCTGTCTTTCAGGCTGCACAAACAACACTGGTGTCTATGTGTGACGAGTGCACAGGGACCGTCTGCAAATTTCAAAACTGCTGCAACAGCGAAGAGAAACACTACACAAATATTCAATAACTTCACTCTACTGTACTGTAGTGTCACCAAAATCACTGCAGCCATCAACTGCAACTACAGTTGTTTATGTTTTGACATGTCACAAATGAGTTTTTGACACTGAAAGTCCGAATGTCTGCCTGAAAACAACCCAAAATTTCCTGCAGTGGAAAACAGCCTCTTTTAACCATGTTGGCATACTGGTGTTAACATGTAGTTCATGAGGTAACTATTGTCTGTGGACTCTTGAATGTGTTATATTTCTGTTTGTCTATGGATTAAACAAATGTGAACATACCCTCTGTGTTAATAAGTGAGCTCTGGAACTGTTTCCTGCCATATTTTTTAAGTTTGGACAGAGCTGCTGCCTCTGGTCTTTACGCTAACCAAGAATAACCATGTACTGACTTCAACATCATAGAACACAAAAGCATGACAGTGGTATTGATCTAATCATATCAAGAAAAAGCATAACTCTATTTTCTAATACAGTTAACTAGCTTTGCTATATACCAAAATTTCAAATCATCAGTAATTTTTAAGACACGTAACAAGTTAGAGAACGGTTCATAATTAAAGAAAACTGAGGGTTGCATGAGTATAAAGTTTGATTTAACTTTCTTCATTGGTGGATGTACGTATGGCTTGTAGTTTCAAATGAATGGCAGTGTAATATTTTGGTAGCAGCAGTGAGTAACAGGGCTTCCTCCCACTCAGCAGCTCTCTGTGCGTCTCTGACAGTCTTCACCTAGAGTGGTGGGAGGATGACTCTGCAGCTAAGATTTAGAAGTAGCTACAGCAGCCTGACTTCTCCCTTTGTGCTTCAATATATTCATGAATCTGGAACTTGGGTTGGTTGAGGTGCTGGACAGCCCGGTGCTTCAGTTCCCTGGAGAGCAGAACCAGACATTTTAAAGTTAAGAACATCACTGCTGTCAGTATTATGTAAAAACTGCTAAGCAAAACTAAATTTAATGCTGCTGTAGAGGATTTTTCTGCTGTGATAAGAAATAGACACCTGTACATGTACACTTGTAATGTTTTTGCCTTGGAAACACGAAGAGATTAGAGATAAATAATGGATTCTAAGATTTCCTTATAATGAACTAAGTAGCAATAGAGCATTCTTGAATTTTTTTAATTGTAAAATTAGGGCCTTTTAAGATATGTATGATATTTTTGTTATTTAGTCATTTAGGGATTTATTCATTAATTAGGCCACCAAAATCTCAGAAAAATACTAATTACACTACTGTTTGGTAAATGAATGGAATTTTAACATAAAATATTAAACCTGTCCACACTGGAGGTACCTGTACTATGACCAGGCCAGTTCAGTTCAGTTCAGTTCAGTTAACTTTATTAGTACCCGTAGGTAGATTTGGTTTGCAGCATTACACAGAGGCTGGCGTTCACACATAACAAGAACAATAATAATGGTAAAGTCCACATACAGCAACAAACATAACAGGACCCACAAACTGTAAGACAACAACCACAAGGCTAAAGTTTGTTAAGAGCCACAATGGAGGAGGGGACAAATCTGTCATTAAAACACAACCTGCAGTCATTTTTAGACAGTGTCTGGCACATGCAGTAAACAGGCTGTCTGGTACTCCTATGACTAAAATGGATGCAGGCTTGCCCCAAGTTGTTCATTTGGCCTTACAGCTTTGGGGCTGTGACTGACAACATTTGTGGATGTTTTTTCAGTAGGAATTTTTTTAAAAATAGAGCTAGATTATTAAACATTCTAGCACAGCAACCTTCTAAAAAATCTAATTTTCCAGAAGATAGAATAGAATAGAACAGAATAGAATACAATAAACTTTATCATCCCCAAAGGGAAATTCAAGTGTCTGGCAAAGAAAAAAAGCATGAAATAAATAAATTCACATTAATACACATTAAATTAAATTCAGGTGTTATAAGTTCATTTCCCATTGTTTAGAGAATTATAAAGCCTAATGGCTGTAGGGATGAAAGATTTTCTGTATCTTTCAGTCCTACAGCACAGACAGATGAGCTGTCCAGTACAGTTGTTTCTCTGGTCCACAAGGATGTTGTGAAGCTGATAATGAGTGTGACTGAGAATGGCTTCGACCTTCATCTGTGTGCATCTTCCCACCACAGCCCCCAGTGAGTCCAGCCTGGTTCCAATCACTGTGCCAGCTCTTTTCACCAGTTTGTCCAGTCACTTCGCATACTTGTATTTTATACTGCTTCCCCAGCAGACTGCAGCATAGAATAGCAAACTTGCCACCACAGACTGATAAAACATCTGCAGCATCTTTCTGCAGATGTCTACGGATCTGAGCCTCCTTAAGAAAAAGAGGCGGCTCTGCCCCTTCCTGTAGGGTGCATCTGTGTTAAGGGATCAGTCCAATTTGTTGTCCAGGTGTACACCTAGATATTTGTAGATTGGCATCACCTCGATGTCCACCCCATAAATGTTAACTGTTAGCAGAGCCTGGATCTTCGGAAATTTACTATCATTTCCTTTGTCTTTGGGGTGTTCAGTAGGAGGCAGTTTCTGTGACTCCAGTCACTGAAGGTTTTCGTTAGATCCCTATATTCAAATTTCTGTCCATTCCAGATACACACCACAATAACAGTATCATCCGAGTATTTCCGGATGTGGCAGGACTCAGAGTTGTATTTGAAGTCTGCTGTGCACATTGTGAACAGGAATGGAGCCAGAACAGTCCCTTGTGGAGCCCCTGTGCTGCTCTTTACTGTCCCAGAGACGCAGTTCCTCAACCTGACAAACTGTGGCCTTTCTGTGACGTAATCTTTAATCCAGGAGACAAAGGAGGGGTCCACTCCCATCCCTTTGAGCTTGTCTCTGAGTATGATGGGCTGAATGGTGTTAAATGCACTTGAAAAATCAAAGAACATAATTCTCACATAGGTGTCAGGTTTTTCGAGGCGAGAGAGGGCACGGCGGAGCATTAAAAGAGGACCGCATCATCCAATCCAATGTGTTCTTTGTATGCAAACTGCAAGTGTGCCTTCAGCCTCAAGTCTAAGCAGGTGTAGAAGCAGCCACTCCAGGGTTTTCATGAAATGTGAAGTGAGGGCCACCGGTCTGTAGTCGTTTAGTTCAGCTGGACATTTAAGTTTTGGTACTGGTACAATACAAGATGTTTTCCACAGCGCCAGGACCTGCCCCAACTGCAGACTCAGGTTGAAGATCCTGTGTAGAGGTGCATACAGTTCGGCAGCACAATCCTTAAGCAGCCTTGGACACACACCATCTGAGCCAGCTGCCTTCCCTAGGCACAGTCTCCCTAGCTCCAACCTCACCCCTGTTGCAGTGATAGACGGTGGAGGAGGACCAGGTGTGAGAGGGTGTATAGCTAGGAGCAGTGACGATGCACACGTGTGGAGAAGGAGAAGAAGAAGAAGGAGGAGCAACAGTAGAAGAAGGTGTCACTACTGTGTCAAACGTGTTGAAGAACAGGTTTAGTTCATTGGCTCAGTCCACATCACCCACTATTGGCTGTGTTTTCTTTTTGTTGTAGCCAGAGATGGTATTGATTCCTCTCCACACCTCACATGTGGTGTTGTGTTGTAGGTTTCTCTCTATCTTCTTTCTGTATTCCACCTTTGCCTACCTTAATCTCCTCTTCAACTCATGTTGCACCTTTTTGAGCCGTTCTTTGTCACAATCTCTAAAGGCTTCCTTTTTCTGGTTGATGTCTGGTTGGCCTTGATGCCATTTGTGATCCAGGGTTTGTTATTTGGGAAACAGTACAGTTTTTATTGGTATGACAGTGTCTCTACAGAAGTTGATGTACTCAGTAAAACAATCAACCTGTCTGTCGATGTCCATGCTGTTCTCACCTGTTTCCAGCAGCGCATTCCAATCTGTGCATTCAAAGTAGTCCCTTAGAGCCTCACTAGCCTCTGGTGTCCATTTCCTGACTGTGAGGGTAGTTGCAGGCTGCCTCAATACACAGGATTTGTAAGAGGTCTGCAGGAAAACCAGTTTGTGATCTGACCTGCCCAGTGGTGGTAAGGCAGTAGCTCTATAGGTATCCTTGACATGGGTATACAGCAGATCAAGTGTTTTATTCTCCTTGGTTGGACAATTAACAAACTGCGTAAATCCAGTCAGGTGGGAGGAGAGGGTAACATGATTGAAGTATCCTGATATTATTATGAATGCCTCAGGATGTTCAGTCTGGATCCTGGAAACAGTTTCATGGATGACATAACATAAAACTTCAGCAGTTGCTTTGGGTGGAATGTACATGAGGATTGTTATTATACAACTGAATTCTATTGGAAGGTAATATTGTCTCAAACCAACTACCAAGAGTTCAGTGTCTGGACAGCACATCTTCTCTTTGACAGTAATATAAGCAGGATATCACCATCCCTGATTTACAAGTAAAGCCAGTCCCCCTCCTTTTATCTTGCCCATAGCTTTCGCATCTCTGTCTGAACGTATCAGAATGAAGCCAGGTAGATCCACACAGGAGTCAGAGATGTTTTGATTCAACCATGTTTCAGTACAGCACAGGAGTCTGCACTCACAGTATACTTCCAGGGTCTTCACCAATATCTCTAGCTCATCACTTTTGTTGGGTAGAGAGGTCACATTCCCAATGATGAGTGATGGAAGAAAGGGACAGCACGGCATTCATTTATCTCAGCTGGAATAGCGTGATATTCTCCAGATTTGCTCTATTGTAATGCAAGAAGTTCCTCTCTTGAAAAAATTCTTCTCCCCACTGACATATCCATTAGTAGTTGACACAAATAGCCAGTAGTTTTCAAAAATAATATACAAATATACAGAAAAAACAGAGAGCTGCCAGACTTTCCTGCTACCAGTGGAAGCGCATCATTCTACTGATGTACTTCTATTGATAAAATGATCTAATGAATGACAGATGTAATGATCTCAATTTTCTAATGATCATATCATTCTAAGAAGATTTTCCATTGTATGTCTCAAAATCAGTTTTACATTGATTTTAATAAAAATGTTTTCTACAGCTTAGTGTCAAAGTGACAAAGTAAAAGGTGAAATATGGACAGAGCTTCATCTACAAACTACTTAGAGTCATTTAATCTTATGTAAAGCCTGAGGTGCTTAACATCTAAAAATACTTGTTATGTAATGAAACTGTTTGCAAAATGGGTCTTTAGTTAAACCTGAATGTAAATGTGATAAATAACTACTAGTGATTTCTGGATAATACATTAACATATAAATGAACAAACCATGCTGACCACACTAAAAACAATACGTTAGTCAATTTTAGTGCAAAGCAGGTTAAAAATACAGCAGCTATAGCGTTAAAAAGCTATTGAGTGAAGACTGTATCTTACTTGGCCACAGCAGTGAAAGCCAGCTCTACGTTGACTCCCGTTTTAGCACTCGTCTCCAAGAAAGGAACTGAATACTCCTGAAGACATGAAGAGGAGCAACCAGCCATGAGCAGCACATTAAACCACATCAGCTGTGCTTGTACAGCAGTGAATGAGAAACTTACTCTGGCCAGCCTCTCTCCTTCATCTCTCCTGATTGCTCGGTCACTGCTCATGTCAGCCTGAAAGAAGGACACAGTTTGGTTAAATTAAGACTAAAGGTCCATCCATCCATCCATCCATCCATCCATCCATCCATCCATCCATCCATCCATCCATCCATCCATCCATCCATCCATCATCCATCCATCCATCATCCATCCATCCATCCATCCATCCATCCATCCATCCATCCATCCATCCTCTACCACTTATCCAGGGCCGGGTCGCAGGGCAGCAGTCTAAAGGCTGGCACACATTAAAGGATTTTTCAATACTTCACAGATTTAGAGACCACACACTTGATGATAAAAAAGACAGATCACACAAGATTTCTTTCTTCTGATCTTATAGTGTGTGGTGTGCACTACGGAGCACACCACACACTAACCGATTCTACAGCAGAGTATCAAGTTTTTCACGCTCAATATTTCAGATCTTGTGTAGTTAAATGTGACTTCATTTACAAGTGTAAACAAACATGATGGAAATAATGAAACTAGCGCATTACTATAACTGAAACTGTTTTTTCATCAGATCATCTAGATCTCTAAGCCAAGGGGCAGAGATTTTAAGGGCTGTCAAAATTGACACATTAATGCAGATTAATCCATCATCATGGATCATCTGATTAAAAATTTTAGCAGCGGTAACTCTACTTGTTTGTTTTTACTTCCTCTTCCATCAGTCAGCTGACTCAGCTTGCGTCTTGGATTGGCTTTTGCTCCGGTACACGTGACATTACACACTGCACGTCCTTGGCTGCTCTCGGAGCACCCCACACACTACAGGATTTCTATTCGCAAATATTAAACATGTTCATTATTTACAATCTCTCCTTCAAAAGGTATTCCGAGCAGATCTGACTGGACAAAATCACTCTTAACACACCCCACACCACAGGAAAATCAGACACAATGTTGTTTGCAAACATTCAACAATTGGGCCTTTGCTGGCTTTGATCGTAAGGGGGAGATCGGGACAAAAATCGGCTCAATTATCCCGTAGTGTGTACTGGCCTTAAGCAGAGAGGCCCAGACTTCCCTCACCCCAGGACACCCCCTCCAGCTATTCTGGTGGGACCCCGAGGTGTTCACAGGCCAGTCGAGAGACACAGTCCCTCCAGCATTTCCTAGGTCTAGTCCAAGGTCTCCTCCCAGTGGGACATGCCAGGAGCACCTTCCGAGGGAGTCGCCCCAAAGGCATCTGGAACACATGTCCAAGCCACCTCAACTAACCCCCTTGATGTGGAGAAAAAGCGGCTCTACTCCGCACTCCTCCCTGGTGACCGAGCTCCTCACCTGATCTCAAAGGGTGTGCCCAGCCACCCTGCGGAGGAAACTCATTCCAGCCGCTTGTATGCGAAATCTTGTTCTTTTGGTCATGACCCAAAGCTCATGAGCATAGCTGAGAGTCAGAACATAGATTGACCGGTAAATAAAGAGCCTCGCCTTTCAGCTTAGTTCCTTCTTCACCACGACAGACCGGTACAGTGACCACATGACTGCAGATGCTGCACCGATCCGCCTGTCAGCTCCCCACTTCCACTGTAAACAGTATTGGTGAAGAGCTGCTTGCTCCTCCTGAAGTGCCATACGGTTTGCAAGAATTTCCTCGGGGTCGACCGATAATCCTCCTCCATGGCCTCCCCAAACTCCTCCCAGACCCGAGTTTTTGCCTCCACAACAGCACATGCCGTGGCACGCTTTGCCTGGTGAGGCGTCAGCTGCCTCGGGAGTCCCATGAGCTAACAGCACTCGATTGGATTCCTTTATCAGCTTGACGGCATCCCTTACTTCCGGCGTCCACCACCGGGTTCGGGGGTTGGAGGCACTGGAGACCCTGTGACCACAGCTCTGAGCAGCAGCTTCAACAATGGAGGTGGAGAACATGGTCCACTCCAACTCAATGTCTCCAACCTCCAACCCCCGGGATCTGAGAGAAGCTCTCCCAGAGGTGGGAGTTATAGACAGAGGGCTCTGCCAGACTTTCCCAACAGACCCTCACGACACGTTTTGGGCCTGCCGAGTCTGTCCGGCCTCCTCCCCCGCCAGCGCATCCAACTCACCACCAGGTGGTGATCAGTTGACAGCTCAGTCCCTCTCTTCACCTGAGTGTCCAAGACATGCGGCCAGAGATCAGATGACACAACTACAAAGTCAATCATCGACCTCTGGTCTAGGGTGTCCTGGTGTATTGGTCCTGGACACCCCTGTGCTCGAACATGGTGTTCGTTATGGACAAATTGTAACTAGCACATCTCAATTACCCCCCTCCAGGTCTTACCATCATTGCCCACATGAGCGTTGAAGTCCCCCAGTAGAACAATGGAGTCCCCAGTCGGAGCACTGTCCAGCACCCCTCGCAGGGACTCCTAGAAGGCCAGGTACTCCGCGCTGCTGTTCAGCCCGTAAGCTGAGACAACAGTCAGAGACCTGTCCTCGAACCGAAGGTGCAGGGACACGACCCTCTCGTTCACTGGGGTGAACTCCAACACATGGCGGCTGAGCTGTGGGGCCATGAGCATGGCCACACCAGTCCGCCGCCTCTCACTGCAGGCAACTCCAGAGAAGTGGAGAGTTCAGCCCCTCTTGAGGAGCTGGGTTCCAGAGCCCAAGCTGTGTGTGTAGGTGAGTCCGACTATATCTAGATGGTATCTCTCAACCTCCCGCACAAGCTCAGGCCCCTTACCCCTCTGTGAGGTGAGGTTCCATATCCTAAGAGCCCAAAGCTGTGTCCGGGGATTGGGTCACTGAGACCCCTGCCGTTGACTGCTGCTCGATCCACATAGCACCCGGCCCCTACGGTTCCCTCTGCAGGTGGTGGGCCCACAGGAGGTTGGGCCCACGTTGTCCCTTCGGGCTGAGCCCGGCCGAACCCCGTGGGCAAAGGCCCGGCCAACAGGCGCTCCCACTTGAGCCCCAACCCCGGGCCAGTCTCCAGGCTGGGGCCCCCAACTGCACCATATCGGGCAACGTCACGGTCCTTGTTTTTCCTTCTGTCCTATCTAAGACTAAAGATTTAATGCAATAAAAAAGATGCATTTGTACAAGTACAAGCTTTTTTCTAGTCAGGAGAAGAGGGCCTTAAAATGTACATATGCTATGTGGCATGCAACAATGTACATTTGGATAAAGCATTTGTCATACATTAGTGAAATATGCATATTGAGAAAATTTTCTTTTTAAATGACATTTGTTCTACCAAGATGATCAGTAGGAATTTTGGTTTCTGACATTATACCAAAATTCATTGTGAGACTTAAAAAATTTACTGGTTTGTCGTAAAATTAGCTAAGCTAATTCAGTTTCAGTATTTTGAAACCGACGTTTTGATCAACAATGACATGGGTTAGCAAACTTACATTTGTAAAGATCTTGTGTATCATGGCAGTCTTGAGTTTCCAGTGACTGATATAACTTTTCTATGATTGTCTATGATGGAATCATTAAAACCCATGCATCTTTGTGACAAAAACAATCATGTATTTTAGTTATGAACAGATTTATTATAGGTCTTCAAGAAATATGAAAAATCTTTTCCTGGTATAAAATTTACATAAAGCAACTTCAGTTGTCTGTTCTGGTTGTGTAGAAAGTTGTGTTAATCAGATTTTCTTAGTGACATGACCTCTTCTCGTGAGTGATTAGAAATGCAGAAAGGAAGCTCTTTCTTTTGAAGCAGCACCTTAAGGTTCAACTGAAGTTTGTTGCTGATCACGTGGACAAAGAATAAACCTTTCGTGGTCAGATGAAACAAAAATTGGGCAATTTGGCCGCAATGACCAGAAATATGTTTGGACGAGAGAAGGCAAGGTCCTTTAGCCCAAGAGCACCAAACCTACCATAAATGGTGGTTGTATTCTGCTCTGAGGATGTTTTTGTGCCAATGGAACAGGTGCTTTACACAAAGTAAATAAAATAATGAGGAAGAAGGATTACCTTCACATTTTTTAGGCAAACCTAAAATGATCAGTCAGGTTGGGCCTTGGGCACAGCTGGGTGTTCCAAGAAGGCAATGACCCCAAACACACATCAAAAATGGTAATAAATGGTAATGAAATAGCTACATCAGGCTAGAATTAAGTTTTTAGACTGGTCTTAAACACCATCAAGAAACTGTGGGCTATGATGAAAAAATAGGGCTGTATCAGAAAGCCAACCCATATAGTTTAACAGTACTAATTCTGTCAAGAGGAGTGGTCAAAGATACAACCAGAAGCTTATAAACGGCTACTAAAAGTTCCTAATTGAGGTGAAAATGACAAAAGGGCATTTGATATTAGCATTGCGGTATGTATATTTTTGACACAGCATATTTTGTTATATTTCCAGAGGACCAAATAAAAATCTATGAAAAAACAAAATGCATGGTTGTTTTTTTTAATGACACAGATGCATGTGTTTTAATGATTCCATCACAGAAAATTCTGAGTTATCAGAGCCATTGGAAACTCAAGACTGACATGTGTGCGCAGATTTTTGTTCATGTCTGTAAATGAAGCACAACCAACGATCGTCCAAAGTTTTTTACCTGATTAAAATATCCATATGGTGTTTTTTTAATTAAAGGATACACATTGAGAACAAATTAAGTCGTCAGGGCCATGGCTAGTCATTTCCACCTTGAAACTATAGTGTACTGATGAGAGTCTCAAAAGCACTGAAAAGTCTCAAAAAAGCAGATTCAGACCTTTGGGGTTATGTGACAAACCTAAAGAACCAATCCTGTCACTTGCAGTATGGGACTTTCTCTATTATTATTGTTTACCAGAGGCCACAGCACCAAATGGCACAACAACATTATCTGCCTGTCTTTGTGAAATATTTGATTCTTGAAGTTTGGTGGCAATAATTTTGTTACCTTGGACATGCTAGATGGCTGGGTCCATCACAATAACGACCAAAAAACACTATGTCCATCCTGGTACTGTGAACACTACAGTGTTATGTGCTGGGGTCACATTTTTCACCTTTTTCCTTGGTTTGGTATATTTTTCCTCGCTATTTGTGTTGAATCTAGTTTTGTATCTTTTCCTTTTTTAAGCTATATTTGTCTCCGGTTATTCAAATCCTTCCTTGTAGGCCTATTTAGTTATTAGGTTTTTGTAGTTTAATTCATTGCGCTCCTGCTCCTCCTATAAATAGGTCAGCTTTCAGAGGGCCCACTCTCTTGCCTCTTCCACCTCACTGGCTCCACCTCGCTACCTGCGGCGTGCCTCGTTCCTGTGTGCACTCCTGCTATCAGCTGCTCCACACTGTCGCCTCCAACCATGCCAGTCTGGCAGCCATTTTAACCTTTGCTCATGTTAGCTTTCTTTTCCTGTTTGACCTGGTGGGTTCCGCCGTCCTGTTTTCGCTCTTTCTTTTGGTTTGGGTTTAGTTACTTTTTCCTTAGCTCGGGTGTGGGCACTGGCTTGGTTGGGCCAGCACCGCACCCTTTTATTTTGTTTGGGCGACCTGCCAGGTCCACCTGTCAGTTTGTTAATTTAATTATTTTTGGGCGCGGAGTTGTTAAAAGTTTATCTCTTCTTTTTTCAAAAGAGAAGCTGCCTATATCCAATTTAAGGAACAACAAAAATAAATTGAAAGTTCAAATCCTTAACTTTGTTCCCTGTGTCCTTTATAAATATGTTTGTCCATTTTTATGGGTCATAACAACAGTAAAACTTTCTACAAAAACAAGAAGCTATCAGAGAAAGTAAATATGTTACAGCTTGTGTGGTGTGGTACATTTGTCTTGTTGACTCCTCACTGGAAACTATTATTCTTTTGTGTAGTTTGTACTTCCGCTTTTATTTTGAAGAGCGCAAGTTTATTCTTCTGGTGTTTTTTGTGAGGAGGAACTTCCTGCTTTGTCTCTTCACTACATTAAATGCAAGTTTCATTACCATCAAACTGGATGTAAACGTCTAGCTATCAGCAGGAATTTGTATCACTGAAGGTGCACTGATGTGTACTCTCGGTTTGTAAAAACAAACAGGGTTCAAAAATGTTATTTCATGGCTCTATTGGTCAGGGTACCATGAATTCAAATTTTTAGGTCTTTGTTACATGAACTCTTCAAATTTAAATCCACGTATGTCCTACTAATTAGTTGCAGCTCTTTTCAGTGGTATTATTAATTATTATTAATTAACATTAACTACATTTTCTTTTTTAGTAAGTCAATATTCATTCTAAATCCAGAAACCATTTCAAAATTGTGTTTCAGTAAAGATCACATCCTCCTGTATCTTCTCAGCTCTTTTTCCTCCACACACTACCCTTTTCAAACCATTCCCTCTCACCTTGTTGCCCAGCAACATGATGACTACATCACTCTGTGCATACTCATGGATCTCCGTAAGCCATGCCTGAAGGAAAAGTGACAGACACACATGTACATGCACAGTTAATTGCACAGTAGTCAGTAGTAGTATTATTTATAAGACTGAGTATTAACTACAAAATAGGCTGATCTGCACTGACAACCCTCTGCTCTGAATGTGGCAGTTGATGACAATAAAATCTTTGTGTAAGTTGTATCAATACCATATGTAGCAACAGTCCTGTTATACTAATCCTAGGGTTAGGGTCAAGGGACAGTGCAATTCTATGAATGAGTTAATATGCATTGACCAGTCTTTTAAATAATTAAATTGAAAGGTGTTAGATTTATTTTTAAAGGCACTGCTAGCTTAACATTGACATTCACATCATTACTGTGCACTTAAAATTAGTATTGACACTAATTAATATGTATGTAACATTGATATTGACACCACTAATGTCCATTTAATGCATGAATTCTCCTGACTGAAAATAGGGAGAGAAGGATCAGTCCTAGGCCCTAAAGGACTGAGCTCACTGAATTTATGAGGGTTGTTACTACAGAACTCACACGCACATACACACACATGCACCAACACACACCCCATTTTGCTTTGCTGTGGCTGATACAGACTGGTACACTTAACATCTCTCCCTAGGAGGTGTCTGCATCCCATCACAGCTCACAAAGGAAAGGAACTGACAGGTTGCGAGTGGGAAACCCTAGTAGAGAGGGTTGTCTTTACAGGGAGTGGCTGCTGCTGATTGGATGAAATGTGTGCCAAGAGATATGGACATATCTGTGCACCAATGAAGCAAGAGCTAAGCCTAAACCAGGGTTTTTTCCCTTCATGAAGCCATTCACATTTCATTATGTAAATTCTATATTTGTGTTCTCTAGCCATTCACAAGGCACTATCTTGAATAAGATGATTGATTTCTCTTGAAACTTCATCCTTTTCTGTGAGGTTGTTCCAAGCAGAAGAGATAACTGTACAAGTATTTTTGAGACATTAATATTAGAAAATGAACAGCATAATTGGGGAGAAGTAGTTTTTCTTCTGTCTCGCATAAACGAACATAAAATTTCACAAAGGGAGTAATTTACATTCTACAGTATTGAAATAAACATAAACATTTATGATATTTACAATGATACAGAAAGTCTTAGATATTCTGCTCAAACTATGATAGCTAGCTCTGGTCTGAGTGACTAAAGTAGAGGTTTATCTACAAGTTGGCTTTTAGGGAAACCCATTTACAGTGCGCTTCACCACCGTTATAACCAAATGAGGGATTATCTATGGAAAAATGGTGTTTAAGCACTTCAGTAGAGACTTGGAGAACTAATGCCAAAGACCACTGAAGCTGTTCTAGAAGCACATGGTGTCCAACACTTTACTAAGACACTAAGTGTTTTTCCCCTTTCATCTGTCATCCACCATAATGTGAAGTGTCAGGATCCCTGCTCCAGGCCCCGATTCCCTTGTCCTAATTAGTGTCTGCACCTGGGTTCTCCCTCAGCATATCCTGCCAGTGCATAGGCACTATCACAAAAGTTGGTGTCAGCTCATTATGGTTTTACTTCATTTTGTTGAACACCATTTCCTCTTCTTTACTAACCAATTTTCTTGGTTGGAGATATATTCCATACTTACCCTAATGTTGTCAAAGGATGATTTGCTGGTGATGTCATATAAAAGGAGCAAAGCTTTGGAGAGAGAACCAATAAAAATGATGAAGTGGCATGTCAGTCTAATGCAGCCAGTCTATCCATCGCAATACATTTTTTAGATAGATGTAAAGTCTGTGAATGAAATGTGGGTTATGGTTCATATTGTCTTACCGTGTGCATCTCTGTAATACGCATGCGTCACACTTCTAAACCTTTCCTGTCCTGCTGTGTCCCAAATCTGAATTAGAAAAGAATTTGCGCTGTTTACACTTGGCTAACTTTGATTTTTAGTTACAGCGCCGGTGCCCAAGAGGAAACCAGCCAGTGCTCTAAAAACAGGCTGCTATGATGAAAGCTCATCAACTCACTGGAACTGATTTACTTACTGACCTGTAGTTTGATCTTTACGTTGTCAACAGTTACGACTTTATTCTGAGATGAGCAGAAACAGAGGAGAAATTTGAGTTGACTACAGATTAAAGGATCCTTTAACCCAAATTACAAAAACAATGAAAGTATCTATACATGCATGTAGTCCTGGTTTTGTTTGTTAATGTATTGAAACATCTGTTTATGAGACTTTTTCCTCCACCACAGCAGACAGAAAAGTTACACTCACAGAACTCACTGTCAGTTTTCCTTGGATGTAGTGTCATCCAAGGTAGTGACATGACTTAACAATGGCAAAATCAAAGCCGACATTATTTTCAAACGAAACTCGACAAACAGAAGGGTGAATCATATCAAATCTGACCAGTCTGACCAGTTTCACCTCTAATGAATTTTTACAAGTGAATTTGCAATGTCAACAGTATGCCGTATTGACAATACTGAACTACAAGTCAAAAAGAAACTGCTGATTTTATTACCTACATTGCATTATCTACTTTAAACCTCTTTTGCCAGAATATAGACTGTTTTACAAAGAAGGAATTACTTGCAAACTATATGCGTCAGGTGATATAATTCTATTCACCTGTTTTCAAGTCAAAAAACTGTGTAAAAATGCTCTTAAAAATTCAGAATTATTGCAGAAAAAATTAGCAATAAAAAAACTGTGAAACAAACAAAACATATATCCACATTTCAGCATTTGAGGTTTAACTGTCACCCTTTCAATTGTGCCGTGGTATTGCACTCTCTTCTTTTGCTATTAAGTATTGGCATCAACCAAAGATTTTGTCTTATTTGATGGAATAAATAAAGAAAACATTGTTTAAGGAAAGAACAGGGTCCAGATTATACTTTTGTCCAATTAGCCTAAATTGTCGAATTTTCTTCAGAGGGGTTGGGCGAAGTGACAAGAGACCTAGCTCCTGAAATGACCACTGTCATACCAGCAGTGTGAAAGGAGACCATTAAGAGTATGATGAAACTCAGAGACAGATATCCTGGATAGAAATTTGAACAAATAAGACCTGAACTATTCAGTGATTTTTTTCTCTATAAATAATTTGGGTAATCTTGCGCTTGAAACATGCAGTTTGTCTTTTCTACAAGAGAATGCACTGTATGTAAAAGACCAACCAACTCACCGTGAATCCAATGCCCACTGTAGCAGAGAAGGAACCAGGAATGAATTTGCCCTGATCAAACTGCACCAGCAGGGAAGTTTTCCCCACACCACTGTCCCCCACCAGGATTGTCTGCAGGAAAATACACAGAGGAAGGATTCTTAACAGTAACAGCAACCAAACACTCAAGTTAAACTAGTGCAATCTCTAACGAAACACACACACACACACACACACACACACACACCAGCCACTTTATTAGGTAAACCTTGCTAGTAAAAGGTTGGACCCCCTTTGGTCCATGTTGACATGATAGCATCATGCTGTTGCTACAGATTTGTCAGCTGCACATCCATGATGCAAATCTCCCATTCCGCCACATCCCAAAGTGTTACGCCCACCACGTCCAGCTTTGTGTAGTGCCAGCTGGTCACTGTTTTTTCTCCTTCTTTCTCTTTCTCTTGCTCTCAGGTGGGCGTAAGTGAGGTGTTGCTGTGGCAACTGGTCAGGTGTTGGCAATTGTATAATCACCTGAGTGTGCACACCTGCAGCAGGGTGTGGTTGTCTCCTGATATTCATCAGACTCCCCATATAAGTCTTGCTTTAACGACTACACAACGCTGGACCATTGATACTAAATTACTTAGTCAGCTCTGGTGTCTTTGCTTTTGGCCTCGTTACTTTTGCTATGCCCCGTAGTGAACCCAGTTTCCTTCCTTTTCAGTCCGTGACCACCCCTGCCTGGATCCTGTTTGTGTGCCTCATCTGCAACCTCGGAGCGTAAGCTTATTGCCACCAAAGCCACTTAGTTCTGTCTGGATCCCTGTCAGGAGCCCTCACTGCTGTGCACCTGTCTGAATGTCATTCCTGCCACGCTACACACCTCCTCCGACTGCCTAACCTCCAACCTCTGTTCCTCCGGCTGCCAGCTAAGTTTCCCTGCTCTCTCGTAGGTATTGTGTTTGTGGTGCCTAGTGTATTGACACAGTGTTTAGTTGTTTATTGTAGTTCACCAGCCCAGCAATTTTCCTGTTGCGCCATAAGTGCCTTTTCTTGCATCCGTCCTGCTCTCCTAGCTTGGTGTTACCAAGTTGTGGCTAGCTTGCCAAACAGTTTAATAGTTATTCTGCTTCGTAAGATTAATTCTGTCTGCTCGGATTGAGCTCTGTGGTATTTCGCCTTCCTGCCTGTTGCTGTAAGGAAGCATCAGTCTTATTTGTGCATTTATTCTACCATCCACGCAGCTTGTACTGGTTGTAGTATTCATTATTGTAATAAATATAGTTTTATTATAAGAGTTTTGTCTGCTGTGTTTTGTCTGTCTGCTTTTGAGCCTCTGTCCCGCTCCGTGACACAAAGGTGCTCTACTGGATTGAGATCTGGTGACAGTGAAGGTCACTCGAGTACAGTGAACTCATTGTCATGTTCAAAAAACCAGTTTGAGATGATATGAGCTTTGTGACATGATGCATTATCCTGCTGGAAGTAGCCATAAGAAAATGGGTACACGGATCGCCATATAGCCCGCTGAGTTGGGGCGTTGCCATGTGGATGCAGGTTGCCCTTTGCTGCATGTCTCTTCTGCTCTCTATGCCCCTTTCACACTGTCTCTCCCTGTATCATTTAAAAAAAATGGAAAAACTCCCCCCAAAAAATGTTTTGAAAAAATGAAGACGGGTACACTGTGGTCATAAAGGGATGGACATGGTCAGCAACAACACTCAGGTAAGGGGGGAGCCAGTGCTGAGGATGATGGGGGAGGAGAAGATGTCATGGATTCCGATGGTCTGTGGCCTGTTGGTGAGGAAGTCCAGGACCTAGTTTTAAAGGGAGGGGCTCAGTCCAAGTGTTACTAGTTTCTGCACCAGGGTCTGATAGTGTTAAAAGCTGAGGTTTCAAGATTCTTTATTGTCGTGTGCTTGTAACGATGTGACATCATCACCAGCAATGAAATTCTCTGTGCTTAGTGTCCGGCTCAACTTCACAGTGCAACAGTAAAATAGAAATAGAATAATAAAATAACAACAATAGGAAATTAATAAAGACCAATGTGCCAGAGTGCATTGTGATAGCTGAGTGCAAAGTAACTTCAGATTATTCAAGTATTATTATGGGTGTGAGCTTGAGTGTATGTCAGTTTAACTGTTTAGCAATCTAATGGCTTGTGGGTAAAAACTGTCATTGAACCTGCTGGTTTTAGTCTGGATACTCCTGAACTGCCTGCCAGGCGGCAGGAGCATGAACAGTCTGTGGCTGGGGTCAGAGAGGATCCTCTTGGCCTTCCTGCTACAGCGCTGGCTGTAGATGTCTTGGAGGGTCGGCAGCTGTGACCTGGTGATGCACTGGGCTGACTTAGTGCTCTGTAGTGCTTTGTGCTCCAGGGTGGTGCAGCTGCCGTACCAGGCCTTGATGTTACCAGCCAGGATACTCTCGATGGTGCATCTGTAGAAGTTTGACAGAGTTCATGCCAAACCTCCTCAGACGCCGCAGGAAGAAGAGCCGCTGTATCGCTGATCTTATAATCAGGTCAATGTGGTGTGCCAGCTGAGGTCCTCACTGATGTTGATCCCCAGAACCCTGAAGCTGCTGACTCTCTCCACTTCTGCTCCCTCAATGTGGATGGGGGCGTGTCCTCCTCCTTGAAGCCTTCTGTAGTCCACGATCATCTCCTCGTTTTTGCTGACATCAGTGCTCTCACCTCCTTTCTGTAGGCTGTCTCATCACCACCTGTGATGCAGCCAATGATGGTGGTATCGCCAGCAAATTTAACACTGGTATTTGAGCTATGCATGGACGTACAGTCATGGGTGTAAAAGAAGAAAAGCAGAGGGCTAAGGACACACTCCTGGGGGGCCCCCAGTGTTTAGCCTCCTGGGACCCTACGTCCACATGCGTGGACATCGTATTTTGGATTCCCTACACCATTACCTTAACTCTGGAAGTCTGAAAAACTTTGAAAACTCTGCCAATTGTGCTAGCTAGTCTGCGACTCTCCAGGAGCTGTGCACTGATCCCGGCGGTGAACGGCGCTGATCCCTTACATGTCGCTGCCTCCCTGAAGACCTGCCAGTCTGTGCACTGGAAGCAGTCTTGTAGCACAGAGGCAGCATCTCTGCTGAGAGGACCAACAAGATGGAGATGTGGTTGGAGAGGCTGAGGTGGGGACAGACAAGGCCAACATATAAATATTAGCCTATAAAATAGTTAACATGACTGGCGAATAGATTGTGAGAGAAACTGGGGCTGCAGCCAAAAACACAGTCTGTTTTAGGAAGTTTGCATGTATATCATTCTTAGTTTTGAATGACGTTAAGTGACAGAAATAAGTCCTCGATCAGAGTGGGAGACTGACTACTACAATCGGACTGAATTGCTCTTTAAACATGAATAATGAAACCGTCTACAGTTTCCAATGTACTGGACAATGTGGATTTATGCTACTTTCCTCATTGTTTGAACCAGAATGCCATGCCAATGAACATTTAAAATGTTCAGAACCAAGTCAAGTGTCCGAATAATAACCAGTGTGTCTGTTGGCCTTTCCTTTTAACTGCTGACTACCATCACAGTTCCCGTGGTATTGTTTGTGCAGTAGTGTGACGTTCTTAAGTAAACTAATAATTTAGTTGTAGGCCTACATGAAAATCGACAGAGAGCTATTCCATCTTTACTGGGTCAGTAGCTCATTATAAATTTTGCTCATCTGCCTATTTAAATAATGACAATTATGTCACAATATGCTGATTTTCAAGCATTGCTGTTATGGTTATTGTAAGTTGTAGGTTGTAGTATTTTAAACCCAGATAAATGTATCTTTTTCTGTGATAATTTTTCTAAAATGTTATACATTCAGGGCATGTACATTGCCCTGAATGTATAACACATAAATCTTAACTGTTATTTGTGCATATTCAGATTTTTTCAGTTCACTAAATGTCTCCTAGAAACAGAACGTGTTAAGTAATATTAATTTCTAAATACATATTCAGTATAACTGCAAGAAATATGATAGAAAACTATAATAATGTGATGTTCCAAGTTCAGATGTTGATCACAAAATACACCAAGATTATTAGAGTAGGTTTTGATGTTTGTAAACTCTTAATCAGGGTCAATTACAAGGACCTCATGTTTTGTATGCGTTAACATGGAAACTTAAGGCATGCAATCAATGATACAAGCTATATATTAATGACAGATGACAGAGAATTGTAGCATTCTCCAAGTGGCCAAAAGGTAGCATGTATAAAACGAATAGGATTGGTTCAAAGATCAACCCTTGAGATACTTCACATTACAGGACAGTGACATAATTACTGATGTGAACACTGAAGTATTGAACAGCTATGAAAAAATAAAAATATAAACAAAAAAAATATAGCCAGTGCTCTTTCAAAAGACTATCAATAAAATGTACTCACTGAAGCTGAATGCTGAAATTGGTAATGACAAATCACTGTGCCTGTCATCCCAAATTCCTGCTAAGTGGGCAGCCTTGCATTCATCATCCATTTTTCGTCAATAAAATTCTACAGCTTGGGACTTGTTGGAATAATAGACATAAATGTTTAAATCTCTTTTTTAAAGACCATTAAAAGCGACAGAACTAAAATGGTTATTATAAACAACTACAATGCCCTAAAGCAACCTGTGGACTTCAGGGCACTTAATAGGTAAATGGACAAAGCAATACTAGAGGGAAGTACTCTGTTGGTTTAAAACAAGTCTCTGTCAGGATTAAAATGTCTATAATAATAAAATCTACAAAGGAAAGATAAAAAGCGAACAAATTCTGTAAAGGCCCAAAACAACTGAAGAATAAGACTTGGATGGCAGAGATTGGGGAGAAGCTGAAATCACATAGCTGCTGCAATGCCTAGATTTATTCCCTGCTTAGCATCACCAATTGTACACAATGTTTGAATATGAAGTAGTAACAGAAAACTTACAAAAAGAGATTCTAAAGCCTTCCGCTTTTACATTTACATGTACTGAACTGTACAGTATTTAATCATTTTCATCCTTCAAATGATCAGAATAGTAGAGTCATAGGACATGTGAGGTCTGTGTCAAGTACCACCACTGGTAGACACAAGAAAACCTGTTTTTCAAGGTAAAGGTAGTGTTTATAGCACTAAATGAATTAGAATCTCTGTTTTCTTTGGAATCCCAAAGGCCAGAAAGTTGTTCTCTCCTAGTCCACTACCATTCATAAGAGTTTGAATGCAATGCATGAAAGCTGGCAGGAGCGAAAGACTAGCCTTTTTCTTTTTTTACACTCTTTTTTTTTAAAACAACTGTTAGAAAGATGGAAGAAGGAAAAGATACACTGTATTGCCAAAAGTATTGGAACATCCCTCTAAATAATTGAATTCAGGTGTTATGATAACTTCAATGGCCACAGGTGTATAAAATCAAGCACCTAAGCATGCAGACTGCTTCTACAAACATTTGTGAAAGAATGGGTCACTCTCAGGAGCTCAGTGAATTCAAGCGTGGTACCATGATAGGTTGCCACCTGTGCAATAACTCCATTTGTGAAATTTCCTCGATACTAAATATTCCACAGTCAACTGTTAGTGGTATTATAACAAAGTGGAAACAATTGGGAACAACAGCAACTCAACCACAAAGTGGTAGGCCACGTAAAATCATAGGGCGGTGTCAGTGGATGCTGAGGAGCACAGTGCACAAAAATCACCAACTTTCAGCAGAGTTAATAGCTACAGACCTCCAAACTTCATGTGGCCTTCAGATTAGCTCAAGAACAGTGCGCAGAGAGCCACATGGAATGGGTTTCATGGCCAAGCACCTGCATCCAAGCCTTACATCAACAAGTACAATGCAAAGCATTGGATGCAGTGGTGTAAAGCGTGCCACTACCGGACTCTAGAGCAGTGGAGATGTGTTCTCTGGAGTGACGAATCACACTTCTCTGTCTGGCCATCCAATGGATGAGTCTGGGTCTGGCAGTTGCCAGGAGAACGGTACTTGCCTATGCCAAGTGTAAAGTTTAGTGGAGGCGGGTTTGTTTTTCAGGGGTTGGGCTTGGCACCTTAGTTCCAGTGAAAGGAACTCTTCATGCTTCAGCATACCAAGACATTTTTTGGGGGAACAGTTTGAGGATGGCCCCTTCCTGTTACAACATGACTGCACTCCAGTGAACAAAGAAAGGTCAATAAAGACATGGATGAGCCAGGTTGGTGTGGAGGAACTTGACTGGCTTGCACAGAGTCCTGACCTCAACCCGACAGAACATCTTTGGGATGAATTAGAGTGGAGACTGAGAGCCAGGCCTTCTGGTCCAACATCAGTGCCTGACCTCACAAATGTGCAGTCCTAAACCTTGTGGAAAGCCTTCTTAGAAGCGCTGAGGCTGTTATAGCTTCAAAGGGCATCTTACTTAAAAAACCATAGAGTGGTGAGGATCCATAACATCAGGCAGGGGATTAAAGCATTGAAGTTCCAATACAAGAGGCAGGTGAAGAGGAATGCACTGGCTTGGCCCAACTTATGTGTATCTCAAGAAAAGAGGAAAAGTCCTCCCAGAACAATTCCACTTCATCGCCCTACTTTGTGTTTAAGCAAAGATTTTCTTTAGTGCAGTGTCTAATAAGCTTTGCACCTAGCTGGCCAAAAACACCTACATCGACACATCAGTCCAGAAGAGTGGCATTGCCAGGCTGTCTGGAGCACACAGGTGCAGTGACACAGCTCATTAGGATGGCCAGAGAAAAAAAAAGGAAACCTTTCAGTGCTGTGGCTCGACCTGGAAAATGCATATGTCTCTATTCCCCACAAGATGCTGCAGCTCTGACTTACCAAATATCATGTCCCTTAGCAGAATCAGAGACCTCATCCATCATCCACACCACATCCATCCAGTTGATGTGTTCTGAAGTGGATGGGTGACTGAAAACTGTGGACAATTCTGGCCTTCCTGGTAAACTTAAAGCCTGGGTATACCAGCATCTCCCTGGAGTTTTATTGTCTGTCCTTAGCTATGCAGTCCCAATCACAACTGTGAAAACCTTAGAGAAAACAGTACTAAACCACCTCAGGAAATGGCTGGGGCTGCTAACTGCAACTCATTCAAATCCTCAGAGAAAGAATTCACGGTAACAAGAGCCAGAGAAGTGATACAGTAAAGGAACTCAAGTGATCTGAAGATGGCAAAAGCAGGGATCCCTCTGAAGACTGGCAGGAAGTAGATCGCAGAAGAAGCTGTTCAGGAAGCACAGGCACGGTAGCATCAATGCATAGTTCAGGAGGAAGTGAGAATAGCACCGGAGAAGATCAGAGCCCTCCAAATTGGAAGGAATGAAACAGCAGGGAGCTTGGAAAGCCTAGCTGCACCAAATTGTTGGAGGCACAGTCAAGTCCTGAAGACCATAACTAAAGCCATCAGGACGGGAATTGATTGGGAAATACAGTCCCAAATATCCAAGCAGACCTTCACCTTTGTCAGAGTTGAGGATCTGCCAAAACCCACTAAAACAACATCTGCAACCAACTGGCAGCTGATAGTGGACCTTGGATAAGAAGTCAGGTTTCCAAACCACATGTCAGCCACCACCTTGCAATATTGTCCTCGTGCCTGAGGCCACTAAACAAGCTGTGCTACTGGAGTTGACCATTCCATTGCAAGATTGCTTGAAAGAGTCCTTCAAAAGGAAGCTCTTCAAGCATACAGGACCAATCAGCGACTGTCGGCAGGTTGGATGGAGAGCAAGGTGTCTTCCAGTAGAGGAAGGATGTAGAGGATTTGCTGTCTGGTCTTTACCCATACTCTTCAGCCAGTTAGCCATTGAGGGTGATGGGAAGAGAAGAGGCATCTGTAGTATCACCAAAACAGCAGAGAAAGCCTCACAACTGCCCTGGATAAAAGGAGGAGAGTTGGAAGTTCAAAGTACTTAGCTATCTGGCCACT
This sequence comes from Dascyllus trimaculatus, assembly GCA_024666655.1. Taxonomy (NCBI): domain Eukaryota; kingdom Metazoa; phylum Chordata; class Actinopteri; family Pomacentridae; genus Dascyllus; species Dascyllus trimaculatus. The sequence continues at coordinate 144,349 of JAMOIN010002064.1, forward strand.
GATGATGTGTCCAGACACCCTTAATGCCATCTGTTACCTGTTTTTCAGATGTCAGTCATAGCATACGTGTGAATATGTGTGGATGGAACTCATAAGGTGAAACAACCATACTCATAGTATTACACATGTAAATGTACACATGATGATAACATGAATTTATGTGTGTTCATGTGTGGTAGGACAGGGGTGTGATGCTGTTCCCACAGTAACAGAGGTTAGCTGCGAAGTGAGGCTCTCATAAAACGTCTCTGGAGGCTGGAGGCAATTAGATGAAAGCACTACAGTTGTTCATGAATTAGACACTGTACAGTTTATGCTGTGTATGTTTCGTGGCAAAAGAGAAAGAGAAACAGAGGAAGGAGGGGTGAAAATTAGATTTTAATCATCTCTAGAGCTAACAAACAGATTAAGTGCTTTTTTTCCTGTTTGAGACAAGTTTTTCTTCCTAAGAAATAAGCTTTGGTATGAGATACCCTGGAAGCCAAGTGTGGTAATAAACATGTAATGTCTCTTTAATAAACAAGATGGGCTTAAAAAAGGAATACTCATCTGCATATAAATCAGAATGCTTAAGGGGTGTGGCAATACTAATATCAGGCTCTATAAATTAAGAACACATATCAGAACTCAGAGACAAAGAGGGCAGATTTATTTTAAGCACTGGAAAAGTTGAAGGTACTTTAATGAGTCTCTTTAACGTGTATGCCCCCCCAGGAAGTGATTGGTCCTTCTACAGAAAAATATTTGAAATTATGAAAAGACTAGAAAATATTCTTCAAGAAATCATCCATCTGGATCAGACAGGGTTCATTAGACAAAGACAAACACAAGATGATATCAAGAAAACATTGCACATTATTAGATCTTTCCCAACAGAAAACAGAGACAGCCATCATAAGTTTAGATGCTAAGAAAGCGTTTCAGTAAGCGACTCAGTAAGATGGACATTCTTGCACAAAGTACTATGAAAATGTGGATTTCATACATCTATTGTTGAAACATTTAAAGCATATATGACAAACCAACTGCAAGGATTTAAATTAATGGTAACTTATCAAATTCATTTTTTTTAGAAAGGTGAACAAGACAAGGGTGCTGTGCCTCACCCCTTCTCTTTGCCCTTTTTACAGAACCCCTGAGCCAATGGATTCGCCAAAATGCTGATATGAAGGGGATAGATATGGTACCAAGGGAACAAAATTGGCCTTATTTGCTGATGATGTAGTAATATATTTACACAGCCCACACAGTCACTCCCAAAACTAATGAGTTTACTAGATAAACATGGGACTCTTTCAGGATACAAACTTAACACACAGAAAACTCAAATAATCACTTTTAATTATGACCGGCCCATCTATATTAGAGAGAAATTTCAATTGAAATGGGATGAAGAATCAATCCTATACCTGGGTCAACCTATCTAAAGATATTTCAAAATTACTTGATCTAACTACATGACCTTTTGAATACAAAGATAAAGTAAGACAGATCTAGATAAAATGTTGTCCCCTGACTTAATTTAAGTTCTGGAATAAAATCAATTAAAATAAATATTCTGCCTTGATTACTATATCTCTTTCAAAGTCTCCCAGTGAAAATACCAGCCAAACAGTTTATTGAATGGGACGGGCTGATATCCAGATATTAATGATCTGTGGATCGATACTGAAATATCAATACCTCCGATACAAGGTCTTTATGCTCTAAAGTCGATCCTCAAATCAAAATATCAATATTTTTGATACTTCAGACATTTGAGGTAATGTATATCATTAACAGGAACTCAGTGGAAAGTAACTGAACTAATGAGATCTTGTCTAAATGGCACGTGGTTGGTGGGAACTACTTTTTCTTCAGCCTGGGTAAGTGCATAATGCATAAGCGCAGCGACGCGCTGCTCCATCAGTCAGTCAATCACTCAGTCTGTACTCTGCAGACACAATGGCTGTGCATAAATGGAGTCATGTGTGGAGCTACTTAAGCTCCACAAACAGCTAAGACGCAGTTTGTGATTTTTGTTGAAAAACAGTAAGGAGTTGTGGCAACACAACAAACCTTGAGAAACGCTTCAGGTTAAACCACAACACAGAATACGAGGCATTTATGATGAGGCAGAAAGAAGAGGAGAGCACAGTGTCAAGAGCTGCAAGGGCAGACAGACAGACAGACTGCAGACAGGTACTATCCAGGTACACAGGGACAACATGTGGAGCTGTAAGCGGCACTAAGCACTGTTGCTGTTGGAGTTGTTCAAATTAATAAATATGGTTATGAATTAAGTAACGAAATAATAAGTAACTTCAACAAATAGCTGCATGAGTTCAGCTTGGAGTAATAATATGTGTATCACTGAGATAATCTCACATAGGCAAAAAGCTTAGATTTATTCAGGCAAAGCTTCCTAAAGAATTGATCAATTAAAGTGGATTCCATGGATTAGGTGCCATTAAATTATACTAATCAATTGTGATAAAACAGCCATGGTGAACTTATATGCTTGAAAAGATGTATAAAAATAACATTATGTCTATAAAATATATCTATTTTGATTTACAATCAGTCTAATTTGCTTTGACTATTAAATGAATATTTAAAAATATAGGTATTGAAAACTTGTGCAATTACTGTTGCATTTCATTATTTAATTAAATATTTGACTGGCAATTTCAATTTGACTCACCCAGTATTATAAAACAGCAAGTGTTTGTATCCCTTATTGTAGGCTGTTTGGAGAGACAACATACATAGTTGAATCTAAATAAGATTAAGCATTTAGTGCAGAGTAGTCCCATCATTTGTTTTGCCCTGTGATAAAATAAATAAATAAATAAATTACTCTGATGTCTTGTACTCTTCATGAAGCTATGACTTGAAATTCACTACTTTTTTTTTCAGATTTACCAGACACACTAGGTGCATTTGCACAAAGTATTGGTATCAGATCCGTATCGCCAGTAACTGCCTGGATTTTACTCAGTATCGGATCGAAAAGGAAATCGGTCGTACCGAACATCTCTACCTGATATACAGTGGGTCTAATAAGTATTGGGCAACTTAAAAATTTGCAAGTTCACCCATTTAAAAAGATAAGAGAGGTTTGTAATTTTCACCATAGGTACACATCAAGTGTGAGAGACAGAATGTAAAAAAATCCAGGAAGTCACATTGTATGATTTTTAAACAATGTATTTGTGAAAATGGGTGGCAAATAAGTATTGGGCAGCCAGCAAAAGTTACTTTTAATACTTTGTAATGTCGCCTTGGTTGGCAATGACAAAGGTCAAATGGTTCCTGTAGTTCTTGACCAGGTCTACACACACTATAGTTGGTATTTTGGCCCACTCCTCTGCACAGATCTTCTTTAGAGCTGTAATGTTTGAGGGCTGTCGCTTGGCCACACGGAGTTTCAACTCCCTCCACAGGTTTTCGATTGGGTTGAGGTCTGGAGACTGGCTAAGCCACTCCAGAACCTTGATATGCTTTTTACGGAGCCACTCCTTGGTTTTCCTGGCTGTGTGCTTTGGATCGTTATCATGCTGGAAGACCCAGCCACGTTTCATCTTCAATGCTCTGACCGAGGGAAGGAGGTTTTTACCCAAAATGTCACAATGCATGGCCCCATTCATCTTACCATCGATACGGACCAGTCTTCCTGTCCCTTTTGCAGAAAAGCATCCCCAAACCATGATGTTTCCACCCCCATGCTTCACAGTAGGTATGGTGTTCTTGAGATGCAACTCAGCATTTGTCTTCCTCCAAACACGGCGAGTGGTGTTTAAACCAAATAGTTCCATTTTGGTCTCATCTGACCACATCACATTCTCCCAATCCTCCTCTGGATCGTCCAAATGGTCTTCAGAAAATTTCAGATGGGCCTTTACATGTTTTTTGTGTAGTAGGGGAACCTTTAGGGCAATGCAGGATTTCACCTCATGACGACGTAGTGTGTTCCTTATTGTCATCTTTGTGAAGGTCGTCCCAGCTGTCTTCAAATCATTGACCAGTTCCCGCCGTGTAGTTCTGGGCCGATTCCTCACTGTTTTCAGGATCATTTGAACCCCACGAGGTGAGAGCCCCACTCCAAGGAAGATTGACAGTGATGTTATACTTCTTCCATTTTCGAATAATGTTTCCAACTGTTGATCTTTTCTCACAAAGTTGTTTACCAATTGCAGTTTGACTCATCCCAGCTTTGTGCAGTTGTACAATTTTATCTCTTGTGTCTTTGGGAAGCTCTCTGGTCTTGGTCATGGTGAAGACTGGAGTCTGACAGTTTGAAGGTGTATGCAGGTGTCTTTTATGCACCTAATCAGTTTAAACAGGTGCCATTCATACTGTTAACAAGTGGAGGCCGGAATAACTTCTTAAAGAGCAAGTGACTGGTCTGTGAGGGCCAGAAGAGTTGTTTGTTTTCTAGCTGCCCAATACTTTTTTGCCACCCATTTTCAAAAATAAATTGTTTAAAAATCATACAATGTGACTTCCTGGATTTTTTTTACATTCTGTCTCTCACGCTTGATGTGTACCTATGATGAAAATTGCAAACCTCTCTTATCTTTTTAAATGGGTGAACTTGCAAATTTTTAAGTTGCCCAATACTTATTGGCCCCACTGTATATGTCAGGGGAAAAACCCAGAATTATACTTAAAACCCTGTAATTAAATAAAGAGTGTGGTGGTATGTGTCTCCCCTTCCTACAAGAGTATTATTATGCCGCACAGTTAAAGCCACTAATTTGTTTGTGTACACCAGCATATTCTGCGAGATGGAAAGAAACTGAAAAACCAAAAATACAAATGCCACCAATAGAAGCAATGATAGCCAACCTTGAGCTACAAAATAAGACAGTAAATATGGAAAACCCTTGGACTGATATTTTAACGAAGACCTGGCAAGACATAATAAAACTCTGTGGATTAATAGACTCATCTAGATTGCTGAGGTGGTGTGATTATGTCCCAAATAGATCAGAAGACAGATTTAAGAATTGGATTGCAAAAAAGGTCTTACTAATTGCTATTCTTTTGTTCACAGGGGGGCATTTCAGAGTTTTGAGTCATTACAGAAAAAACATGGTCTGGAACAGAATGATTTCTACAAATATCTTTCAAGTTCGCTACTATTTTAACCAGAACCTGGGTGCAATTTTAGAAACAGGAGAGACAGGGATCATGAAAATACTCTTGTCAATAACCACATCAATAACATGTAATAAGACTGTGTCCAAGATCTATAATGGCATTCTCCATTCCAAGCCTGGGACTACACTTCACATAAAAGAGAACTGGGAGAAGGAGGGAAATTTCATAATTTCAAAGGAGAGCTGGAGTCTGCATCAGAGATGTCAGATTCAATGGAATTCCACAGGTTCTGCTACCTGGTGGAAATTCTGCTGGAAAAATATTATAAGGTTTTACATTTCACCATCATAAAAATGATGGGGCAGTGTAAATGGAGATTGTTGGAGACTGTGGGGCAAACCAAAATGCCACACCTGTGAGGTGGATAGATTATCTCGGCAAAGGAGAAGCACTCACTAACACACATTAAGACAAATTTGTGAACAATATTTGAGTGGCCTTTTGTGTACATAGAAAAAGTCTTTGATCTTTGAGTTCAGCTCATGAAAAATGGGAGCAAAAACAAAAGTGTTGCATTTATATTTCTGTTCAGTGTATTTTTCTCCCATGGCATATGTCATTTTATATCTTAATAGCAATATCAATTTCTAATAGAAAAAACAGAGGCAAAATAGTGCTAATGATCTCCAAAATTTGGAATAAAATACTGCAATGTAGGGATCACAATTAATGCTTTAAGAAACACATTCAAATGAATTTGCAATATGAACACGGGAGTCACAAGTAGTCAATTAACTGTACATATCCTTAACAGATAAGGTTGACAGTATTCAATATTTTTCTTACAAATGTCATGGAAAAACCCAGCATAACTACTAGCGAATATCGTGTATATATCGAAGCCTGATATACAACATCTTATTCTCCAGAACCACAGAGCGCCATTGTTATCCCAGATCAATCAAAAACACATCAGTGAGCCATATTTGCAAAGCTGATTCTTGAAACGTAAATTGATGGTTTACATAAATGTGAATTTGCTAATAGTCTTAATTTCCCTTGCATTTACTTGCATTATGATGTCTTGCTATGCTTTTTGATGCTGCTGCCACTTGTTTGTCGAGCCACACTATCTTTCATTTGGAGTTGAGCTGTCTATCTCTTAAGATAGTGCTAAGCACTCCACCATTTTGTTGCAAGCTTTGACCGTCTATTATCTGTTGTGTGGCAAGTAGGTGCAGTGGGTTTATTAGACTTTTTGACTGAAAATAGTTGCCAGCTCAAAACAGTGTTGATAGAAGTGGAGTTTGTGAGCCATAAAGCCAAATCAGTGTGCCAAAAACCACTCAAATGCTCTGTCTGACTGAGGTGACCTGCATCTTTGGGTGGCTCTCAGCAACAGACAGAGAAAAGAAGTTGAAAAGTACTAAAAGATGTACTAATGCATCTTGTTTGTGTCTTGTTAGGATTTGTTTAGAGGAAGACAAATACAATGCTATCTCATCTTTAAAGACCTGTGTAAGACAAGGTTAAAAAATCCTACAAGATATTCCAAGTGCATGGCACAAAATCCGTATTATATTGATTTTAATTAAACATATCTGGAGCTTAGTGTCACTATGGTAGTAGTATGAAGGGAAAAATAGCACACAATATACACCATATTGCCAAAAGTATTGGAACATCTGCCTTTACATGCACATGAACTTTAATGACATCCCATTCTTAATCTGTAGGGTTTAATATGGAATTGGCCCACCCTTTGAAGCTATAACACCCTCAACTCTTCTAAGAAGGCTTTCCACAAGGTTTAGGACTGCACATTTGTGAGGCCAGGCACTGAGGATGGACGAGAAGGCCTGGCTCTTAGTCTCCGCTCTAATTCATCCCAAAGATGTTCTATCGGGTCAAAGTCAGGACTCACACCAAACTGGCTCATCCATGTCTTTACTGACCTTTCTTTGTGCACTGGAGTGCAGTCATGTTGTAACAGGAAGGGGCCATCCCCAAATTGTTCCCACAAAGTTTGGAGCATGAAATTGTCCAAAATAGCTTGGTATGTTGAAGCATGAAGAGTTCCAATACTTTTGGCAATACAGTGTATTTTCACCTTAGAGCTTCATCTACTAACTAGTTAGAGTCATTTCAGCTCCATGTCTAACCACTGTCCTAACCAAAGAGCACTCAAAAAGCCCCTGTTTTTGTTGTGTAAACTTGACGCCTCAGGGACAAGAAAGGTGAGGCAAAGTGGAGGAAAGGATACAAGTTACATCCTAGTGAATGTTAAAACAAGCTGTTGCTGGTCACATTTAAAAGTAAAATAAACTAGAAGAACAATAGGGTCCTACGCACTGTAGTGCTTCGGGCCCTAATTAACATAAATGAAAAAGTGCAAACATGGCCAAGGGGTAAAACCTGGGAACTCAGAGGCTGAACAGGTCTGCTGTGCTGTGTGACCTGTTCTACTTATTGCTGCACAAGATACAGGTTGGATCAGTGCATCAATCCGTCTGGGCTTACCATCCTCGGTCTTATAGAGCCATCCGCTAAATTTAGGGTCAGCTAACCATTTTGGATTAAATCCGCTAGTTCGATGTTTACCATCGCGGCTCGCAGAAGGCTGCTCCGACGACGTGCTAACATCCGTGCTAACTCGCACTGGCTCTGCCTCATCATGGAGCCGCAGCTCGGTCGGGATGGACTCCCCTTGGCCTGGGGGTAAACGAGCGGGCTCATCCTCTCCTCTCGTGCTCCTCCGACTTCGGAAAAAGTTCACGTATCGACCATAAAATGTCACCATTGCGGTTTCAACTGTATCGTGAGATGCTGTTAAAAGCTCTGTATACCATCATTGCTGTCACTGTTTTGATGCATTAAAAAAACTATTTAAAATAAATTAACAAGTGACGCTTAGCCTGGCGGGAAAGCACCGGGCGGCAAGGAAAGCACTGGGGGAAACCCTGTCTGCTATAATTTCCCCCTTTGTAGCACACCTGCTTTTCTCACAATATTATGTGGGGTGTATGTAAGTGTGTGCATAGATGTCAGTACATGTTTGTACTTTCTCCATCTTTCTAAAGACCCTCATTGTCATATTACATTCCTTAGAACCTGATTCTAACCTGATCCCTAATTTATTTAACTGTAGGGGGTTTTTTTTGTGTGTGTGTGTTTTTTTTTTACCTAAATCTCCACCTCATTCCCAAATTCAGCCCAAGAGTCCCCACACCCCAGGTGTAAGGCCAAAATAAACATCCTTGGGTTGTATGGATAAAGGACACTGGGGAGAACTTTGGAATACAGTAGGTCGCACCATCACCAGGGCAGAATCTAGCAGAAATATACATTTTTACTTCTGCCCCATCAAAACTAAAGATTGGATCATCCTTGCAACAACAAATCAGTTACACTGATATCATTGAACTCTCAACTGCAACACTACCCAGATGTAATGCAACAGAAATGATGGACATCAAATATTACATTCATCTGAGTCACAGTGGTACCAGCTGGCTTTTTCACTGAATGTGCCACGCCCTATCACTTTCAAAAAATGGTGGTGGTTTGTGTTTTAAAACAGATATGGGTACCTCCTAGATAGAAAGGGTTATCACTCTAACAAACCATCCATCTATTTTCTATATACCGCTTTACCCTCTGTAGGGTCGCAGGGGTCTTGAGACTATCCCAGCTGACTTAATACGAAGGCAGAGTGCACCCTAGACAAGTCGCCAGTCTATCACAGGGCCACACCTCCACACAGAAAGACCCCAGGCTGGGACACAAACCAGGGCTCTTCTGGCAACAGTGCCAAAAATGAGGATATGCCAAAATCTCAATTTCCAAAAATTCCCTCATTTCCAAGGCTTTACAACTATAGTCCCAGCAAGTCTTTACCCTAAAATTAATGAATTACATTATGGGGACTTGTCCCAAAAAGGGAAGCAAGTCTCCACAGCATGGCTGTATGAACAGATTTATGTCCCCACCACATGAGTATACACACACACACGCACATGCACACGTTGCTTTGAAGGCAATTAAAGGCAGCTGGTCAAATTGCATTTCGTTACATTAGGTGAACCTATGTCTCAATACACAATTAGCCTTCAGAATAACATCAATTGACACTAAACCGATACTAAGACAAAGTCATTTAGCAAAAGTTAATTATTATTTTAAATATGTACAATGACATAATAGCAGATTGTATAATAGTAGAATAAATCTGTTAAATATTGATTATATTTAACATGGAAACAGATTTTAAAATGTGTTGTTGATACACTAATCTGTGGAGGATATTTAAAAAGAAAATAGTAATGAAGATCAGAAAGATCTGGAAAGGGAATGAGTTTTGACTGACACAGCTCCCTCAGATTGAACTGGAAGCTATTCCAACTGTACAACTTCATAATGTAATGTGACATTTCAGGAAAGCCTAAAGGGACTTTCACTTCCATCTACGGCGAGGTCAGAAGTCAGAAATCAGCACCAGAAGGGATTCAGTGGATTGCTGGATCCCGGACTTTAAATTTGTGCAATGATGTGCAAATGTAGCCTTAACTGCTTCACATGATGCTGTGTGGGTATGAAAGCACCTCAATTTAAAAGGTATCATGAAACCTTTTTTTATTACTAATGTTACTGTAGTCTGTGTATGTCAGTAAAATCAGAGCCACATCACATTATTGCAACACTCACTTTGTTTTAGTGGATTTGCAATTGATGGAAGGATCTTTGAGTTGCTATGGCCTTTTTGTCTCCATTTCTGAGAAAAGTATTATATTACGTGATTGTATTTATGTTGCTTTTATGTGCAACTTGTCTTTTTGTTGTTTTTATATGTGTATATTTTCAATAAGAAGAGACAATCTGATCCCAGTCTGAAACTAAATCTTAACAATACAGGTATATAGTAATGTTTAAAGATTTGATTGTACTGACAGACACACATCTGCAGATGTTAGAGGAATTTAGTGTCTTTTAAGAGAATATAAACAGAACGTGGCCTCATTAAAAGATTTCCTCACCCCCTGCAGCAGCAAGAAGCAATAGGCGCACTTGTGAAGAGTAGCACTACTAAAAGGTGACAGATAATCACAGAAGAAATTATCTGTTTAGGAAGGATTTTTCGTGCATTAGGTCTGGAAACGGACGAACGACATCAAAACTGCATCTGTGTGAGAATCGGCAAGACGGAGAGCGTAAAGAATGCAAAGAAAATGGGGACGAAATTGAAGAAAAACATTTAGCGGCAACCACAGAGTTTAATTTTTTTGTTTTGAAAACTACAAGTTGCTTTGTGGCACAGTTCCAGGGTGTTGCATCTTTGTAAACCTTACAAATTCATACCTTGTGCACCAACTCCTCGTCATATATCGGAGCTAAGGGCGTCTTTGCCTGGCTCTCGGTGCTCTCTCTGGATCCGTGGTCGGGATGGATCTCCGGGTAGTCCGTGGTGTAGTACGCAGAGATCGGCTCCATCGACTCCATCCGCTCCATCATGCCGTCCTCCCTCCTCCGCGCTTGTCCAACAGAATTGAGGATGCTGGTGAAGGAAAATAGAAAGCCGACAAACCGCTCACGATCTACTCAGTCGTCAACTCCCTCCCACGCAGACATCAGTGCTCCAGAAGCTCCTCCTTTGGAATGAATCACAGTCTGCGGGATCCAGCCTACATCATCTAAAATCTAACAGGCATGTCATGATTTCCCCCACATCATGTAGTACGCAGTGGAAAAGTGGAGAGAGGAAGGAAGGAGCTTTTAAAAATATTTTTGACTTATAAATTATAGCTTCCACTAAAAATAAATGTAATGTTTTTTCTCCTGTTTATCTTAAAGGGCACTTTCAACCACTGATGCATGGTGTACAACAGGGTGAGCAGTTGTGCATCTGGCTGAAAATAATAGAATACCAACAACAACAAAACACATCTTGTTGAACATGTTTGAGTTTTGTTTGGGGGTACTACAAATATTCAGTCAGAGACTGTTCCAGAGTCCAAAATTAGGAATCAGTCCAACCAGGGAAAGGTACAAAATCATCAGACAAAGACACAAAACAGAAAAGCAGGCATGGGTCAAATTCCAAGACAAGCAATACAAACAAAGCAGGCAGGAGCACAAATAACCATTTGGCAAAGAGCATGGTAAAGCTGACTGGTAGGTACAAAGCAGTGGTTCCCAACCTTTTTTGGTCTGTGACCCCATTTTGACATCACAGATTTCTGGCAAGCCCAGAGACTTTTTTTTCCTAGAATTTGTTTTTGATGGTATTTGTTATACAACATTGCAAATACAGAGTAGCCAGGATTAGTACACAAAGTGACAATTTTATTTTCTCTGGTCAGGATATAGGCTTTATTTACAAGGCTGAAAATTAATACTGAACAAACAATCTCTTATATAAGAAATTATGAAAAAAAGCAACTGCAGCATCTTAAAAGTGGCCACAGTGAAGACTTGAATAACTGAGAGTATAACAGTGCTTCTGTTTCAGCTTCATTTTATGTCTTTTATTTATTATATTGTCTCTCTTAACTCACCACATTTAATGGAAATGCTGAGCCTGCATACCTTGCTGCAGCCTTTCAAAGTCAGGTTCTGTAGTAGACAGAGCGCATCTCATCTCTGACGTAACATCCAGTCGAGAACGGTACCTGGACTTCATGCACACAAGAGCACTAAATCCAGCTTCACACAAGTATGTGCTTCCAAAAGGAACCAACAGTTTCAGAGCACACAATGAGATTTCTGCATACTTATCTCTTGCTCCAAACCAGAATTTCTCCACTGCCATTCGCAAATGTAAACCCTGATACGTTCTGCCAAATTAAAGCTCAATAAGCTGTTCAACATCAGTGGCAGGCAAGTCCACTGCGCTTGCATCACAGTGAAATGGGTCCCTCACCTAGTCAAATTTGGACATATCCATGTCTGGGAAATAAGTAGCGAAGTGCTCTTCTAGGCATTTCAGGTGGCTGCACATCTCCTTTGTGGAGCACTTATCAATGCTGTTGTCTTTTAAAAACTGACTCATCTGGGGAAAAGGGGTGAAGTTTGTCTTTGAAATGCTTTCTCTCCAGTATGCCAGTTTCCCCCTGAATCCATCAATATGATCACAATGTCACATGACATTGACAGGCTTTTCTCAAGTTCTTTAGTTTTCCAAAAATGTCCGTTACATATGAAAGGAGGCACATTTTCTGCTGGTCACACAGAAAGTCAACAAAGTCAGTTTTTTCACATCCATGGAAAACGCCAACAGTACGTTTCTCAGCTTGAAAAATCGCTCCAACATGTTACCTCTCAACAACCACAGGGCCTCTGTGTGAAACAGTAAGTTTTCATATTCAGAGCCCATGTCGGCGCACAGTTTTGCAAACAGACATGCACGCAGAGGATGTGGCTTGATGTAATTCACCATGGTCACAACCTGCTTCAGTACGTCTGTGATGGGCACATTCAGTTCTTTAGATGCCAGTTGTTCACGGTGAATCATGCAATGATTCCACATTGCAGATGGGGCCTGCTGGGTGATAAGTGTTCACAAACCACTTCGCCGTCCCGCCATAGATGGAGCTCCGTCTGTACAAAATCCCATCATGCACTCCCAGGGAATTCTGTTTTTCTCCAAGCAATCGTGAAAGACGTCATACATTGCTTGGGCAGTCTCATGTTCAGGAAGAGGAGGCAATACAAAATATCTTCATGAATTGTATTCTCCTGCAAGTAATGAACAAATGTCAAAGCATAAGCATTTCTTCCTTCTGTGCCAACATCCATTTGAAGAGTGTAAGATGGGGAATTGCAGAGTTTTTCTGTCAGTGTGCTGTCTTGGTCATCAACGATTGCATCAATTCTTCTTTTCACTGTGTTGTCAGACAGTGGTATTGTCTGTAGTTTTTGAGCTTCTTCCTCACCGCACATTGTTTTTACCATTTTGATGGCAGCTGGCAATATTAATGTCTCAGCAATGGTATGCGGCTTCATAGCCGTAGCAACGAGATAGCTCACCTCCAAAGATGCTTTCAGTGCCCGCTCACTGACCATCACAGCCCTTTTGAAATACAAAAAGGCTGTGCTTACTCAGCTCGGCAAACTTCTTTTCAAAAAAAGATCTTGGTTTGCCAACATGTTCTTTGTGTGTTGTCTCAAAGTTTCTTTTGAGCTTGTTCAGCTTCATAGTCTTGGCTGACAGGACATTAGCACACAGCAAACATTTCAGCCTCTCCTTGTTGCTTTCAATGACACTTGTAAATCTATACTGAAGGAAACCTTCGTTGTACTTTCTCTGTCTTTTCGGTGTCAGTGTCTCCGTTCCTCTTGGAGCTGTCTTTATGGGGCCAGACGGCCGAAGAAATCTTTCCATTTTGTTTTTTGAGTGTTTTCCCCTACTGACTGCAAGTTTGTGTGTCAGGTTGAAGCGAGGGAACCGAAGAAGCAGTAACTGTAAAGTCACGTGATCGCGGCCTTCAATCAAAATGCGCCAGCTCATCCATCCATCCATCCATCCATCCATCCATCAATTTTTTCCCATTTATCCGGGGTCAGGTCGCGGAGGCAGTAGACGAAGCAGGTCGTTCCAGACACCCCTCCCCCCAGCAACACTTTCCAGCTCATCCTGGGGGATCCCAGCGTTTGCCAGGCTAGACGAGATACATAATCCCTTCAGCGCCCTGAAGAGCCCAACTATATCTACCTGGTATCGGGTATCGCTCCACCTCCCACACCAGCTCAGGTTCCTTCCCTGCCAGTGAGGTGATGTTCCACCCGCTCCTACCTACTGCCCGGTGTGCATAGCACCCAACCCCGATTTCTTGCCCTGCGGATGGTAACTTCTTCAGGCTGTGCCCGACCGAGCCCCACGGGGCCCCAAGGCTCGGCCACCAGATGCTCTCTGACGAGCCCCCACCCAGGGCTGGCTCCAGGAGGAGGCCCTGGTGTCCCTAACCCGGGCGAAGTGGTGGCTTTCCTCTTCTTTCCTGTCATCAGGGTCTTCTGAATCTCTCTTTGCCTGGTCTCTCCCCCAGGACCAATTTGCCTTGGGACACCCTACCAGGGGCTATTGCCCCAGACAACATAGCTCCCAGGATCACAGAGACACTCAAACGCCTCCACCGCGATAAGGTGGCGATTCGTTGGGGGGAATATCTGCACCAGCTCAGATATTTTTAAATGCTGCATTTTATTTGAACCAGATTTATGTTGGAGAAAGTGAAAGCATAGAATACTACAGAGTGTGTGGTGTTTTATTTTTAAAAAGAATAATAATTACTTAAAAATATTTTTTATCAGTTTTTTTTAATCAATTACTAGACATTTCAGGCGACCCCATTTGAATTCCAGGCGACCCCGCGTGGGGTTGCGACCCAAAGGTTGAAAAACACTGGTATAAAGAGTGTCGATGAGCAGATGAGTCACAGGCGCTTGGCTGAACTAGCGGGGAGGCAACTGGTGTGGTGCAGGGGGAGTGTATGCAGGTGGAGATTGTGGAGTGGTGAGAACAGCTAGCAGATGTTGACAGAAAAGGGCCGTGCGTGAGGAAAGTTGCAGAGGAGAGGGGTTCGTAAAGAGCAGGAGGCTCAAGCAGAGTCGATGGCAGTTAGCTAATTAAAAGATCACATTAAACTAGTTAAAGCCTCCCCAGTCTAGCTTGGACCATTGAACCCAAGGATTTAAGGCTGTGAACTGTATGGAAAACCTATCTGCAAGTTCTCACCTCCGAAGGGACATTTTTAAAAGATAGACTTCTTTTATACTCTGTTATACCTGTGTGTAATGTGAACATACGCTAGCCCTGCCTTGGCAGGCTTTCAAAAGTTGGACAATCAGAAGAGAGAAGGGTTTCACAGAGGGAGGCGGACAGAGACAAGAGTTAAAACATTTTGTTTCAGACAGAAAAGTAGATTATTGTCTGTCCAGTTGAGCTAAGATTTGAGATCACAGGAGCAGCCATTAACAAGGTCACTGGGGTGAAATAGGTCTAATGAAGGGGCCGAGTTTAATAGAGTAATATGGATTTGGCTTAAAAGGGGATCTAGAATAACGGGTTCTGATTTGAGATGGTTAATAAATAAAGTTTGGGGTTGACTCTAATGTAGGGGAGAGGAACAGAACATGTGCCCAAGTATGTGTGTGCTTAGATGAGAAGTCATGTTTATGATGTAATGATTTGAAATGTTGAAGTCAGATGAATTTAAAGCTATGCTTATGGAATGGTTTGTAAAATCAGATGAATTTTTATGATCAAGTAACTAGTGTGATGGATAACTGATGGTTACTGTGTTAAAGTACTGCAGGTGGAAGAGATGAGAAGTGATGGAGCTCTTGGCTGTCGGCTAAGACTGTGAGGAAGGAGTTATGGTGTAATTCGGCCGACAATTGAGCAACAGGCTCCTTATAAGGTGGAAAGGGGAAACTGACCTGGGGTGAATGCAGGTGACTTCCTGGCAGCCGAGAAGAGGTTATGGTGCAATTCGGCCGATTAACGAAAACAATCTCCTAATAAGGAGATGAGCCGTTAACATAGGGTGAGCTTGTGGAAAAGTACAAATTTACATATGTAGGAATTAGGCAATATGGGTGTGTAAGGTGCTTTAATAAAAGTGATCTGAGGTGACAATTGTCCGGAGATGTTCGTGGACGCAGTCGGAGAAGGATCTCGTCTGATGTAGTCTACGGACAGTGAGGCTATTTCTCACTAATTAGAACGATCCAGAATTGGTCTGCAAATAGACTCAGAAAATAGACAGTGGATTTTTTCTATCACCCAGCAAGAGCTAACAGAAGAGCTAACAGCTAGCAGAGCCACAGACTCCAGCAGTGCTCATCTCTTCCTGTGACTTTTGACAGTTTACCATCGTGTTAGATCTTTTTGACACTTTTCCTATTTTTCTGCAACAAACCCAAAAGACATTTAAAGATTTTTTGCAAAGACTGAATTGGGGTCTGGACGTTCTCTCCCCCTATTTTCTGGAGAGTTCCTGCTGGATCCTGAGACTTTGTACTGAGTTCTTCACATCCTCCAGGAGATCTCCACAAAACAGGTCAGGTCGGGTGTGACAGCCTAGGCCATGCTGTTACACTCCAACTATTAAAACACAATATTGGGAGATTTAATTAAGAAAGCTCAGATCTATAATTTTGACCAAATTTATGATTCTGAAGCATATGCTTAAATAATTTTGGTGTGTTTGCTCAGACATGATCAGTTCTGTGAGTTAGACCAGAATTATTATCTGAAGCATATGTTTAAATGATTTTGGTGTGTTTGCTCAGACATGATCAGTTCTGTGAGTTAGACCAGGATTATTACCTTGAAGCATATGCTTAAATAATTTTGGTGTGTTTGATCAGACATGATCAGTTCTGTGAGTTAGACCAGAATTATTATCCCTGTTCACCTTTTTGATTGATTTTGGCATTTTTGATTATGAGCTGTTGCTTTGCCCTGCTATTATTATGCAATAAACATTTAACCTGCATTTAAAGTGATGTAGTATGGAGTTTTGAATTATCACCTGAAGTTTATGAAATCCTCATGGTGTGAAAGGTTAAGTAATTGTGTGCATTTGAAATCTAAAGGTTCTGAAAGGTTGTTCTGGTTAATGAGTTAAATAGATTTTTAAACGGATCCCTGGGGTTTCATTAATCCAAACCACTAAATTGAAACCTAGCAATTCACCAAGTGCCAGGTCTTTTAAGAAGAAAGCTGTTGTTAACAGACGTGACTGATAAGAAGACTGAACTATTTAGGCTGCCTAGCACAGTCTTCTATCAGAGCAAGAGGGATAGGCGTCTGGATGGAGACAGTGAGAGCTCGGCGAGTTTCTTCGATACCAGCTTAAGCTGTTCTGCTGAACCTATCAGGCTGGATCTGTAGGCAGTGAGAACCTAACCCTAGAAACGGAGAGCTGGTCCGATTGCCCTGGTTAAGGGTAAATTCGGGCGGGACTACATGTCCCTACATGACATCTATAAAAAAGTTGTGCTGCTGTACACATCTCTTAAGTAGTTTAAATCTGAAAATGTTGACATGACACTGTCAGTATTTGTCACTTCACATGTTGCAATCAAGATCAGCAAATCCAGACAAAAATGTTTTAAAAAAAACCATGAAAATTCCCCTCAGATTATTTTAGTCTGTCTAGCAGTGATTCAATTTAATAATAATACAGAAGTAGTAATAATACTTTTAATATTTAGTAAGGTTTCCCGTGTCCCTTATTATGATTTATTTTTCAAAATTGCTGGGCTATTTTAAGTTGACCTTGAGTTTTGAAACATACTTAGATCTTCCAACTTTCATTTCTTTGCTATCATTGAAGAATCAACTGAGCTGCTGAATGTACACTGATCAGCCACAACATTATGACCACTGACAGGTGAAGTGAAGAACATTAATCATGTTGGTACTATGTGGTGTTCTGCTGGAAAACCTTGGATTTTAACTCCATCCAGTTGGAAAGGAATACCTTCTACTCCAACCCTCACAAATGCCACACACGTATTGACTATTTTTTCCTTCCTAAAATTATTTCAAAGCAAGTAGCTTCATGTGAAATAGGACACATTGCCATATCTGACCATGTTGCAGTTTATCTAAACTTTAACCCTGAAAATGCAAGAGCTCAATCAAAATGCTGGACAATAAATCCCTTGATTCTGAAAGATGCAAAATTTGTGGAATATTTAAGAACAGAATTTAAACACTATCTCATTTTCAACTTGCCCACAGCTAACAGCCCATCTCTGCTTTGGAACACTGCTAGGGCCTTGGGTAGGGAGCTAATAATATCATACACATCCAGGAAAAAGCGTAGAATTTCAGAACATGTCATGATCCTTGCTATGGTCCTGCCTGTCTCCCTCTTTCTTTTTTTCTCTTTTCTTCTCTTTCTCTTTCTCTCAGCTTTTCTTCCCCTCTTTTCTTCACTCTCCCTCTCACTCACCCAAGCTCTGCCTGCAGCTTGATTGTTGCATTTGTAACAGCTGCAGGCAGCAGCTCACCTGCACGCCATAATCATCAGCTGCCATAAAAGCTCAAGGTTTTCGTTTACACACCGCCAGAACATCAACTATGCTTCCCCGTTCCCTGCTGGTTTCTGCTATCACCTGCCTGACGTTCTGTTTTTTTGGTAATGCGCCTCAGTTCCATTTATTTTTGTTAACCCTTTGTGTTGGCATTCTGTTAGTTTGGTTATATACTTCTAGTTGTATTTTGTGGGTTTGTTTAGATTTTGGTGTCCCTACCGTTCTTTGATGAAGTTTTGTGGGTTCTTGTAGTTTTTGCATATTGATTCTGTGTATTTAGTTTCTTCATTCTGTCTGTGTTTGTAGTACTTTGAGATCTGTAGGTTTGTCCGGTCCAAGTTGGTTATAATTAGTGGGTTTGTTTAGATTTTGTTCCACCTGTTCTCAGTTTTGAATCTTGTGGAGTTTTGTAGGTTTTGATTGTTTGTATTGGGTTTAGTTTCAGTTTTCCCTGGAGTTTTGTTCTGTATCCTGTCTTGGTGTCTTTCTGTCCTTCAATTAAATCTGCTGGTTTACACTCCACCCATCTGTCTGTTCCTCTGTGTCTGCGCCTGGGCTCTCCGACCGCCCCCCGTAACAGAACAACAAAACGTATTAAAAAGAAGGCTCAGCTCTGCAGAAAAAAAATACGCAAAAAACCTTCACAAGCCACGCTGGGAGAGCTCAATACTATCTGGTGCTTGCTTAACACTTTACTGACACAGAACGCTGCAGACAAAGTCACATTTGCCAAACAGAAGTTGTTTGAACACGGGGATAAATCGGGTAAATACCTTTCTTACCTTACAAAAGCATGGTTAGCTACCCATACAGTTGCCTCGATTTCCAATGGGAATGGCTCCTGCTCCACTGATCCTGAAGTAATAAATACAACATTCCTAGAATGTTGAATTTATACAAATCTTAACAGTGTGACAATTCCCAATCCTTAATGGAAACTTTTTTTCACAAATTAATTTACCCAACTTACCAGATGACAAAAAGAAATGTCTGTTGAAATATCAGAATCAGCAGTGGAGGGAGCCATCAAATCCCTTCAGAATGGAAAGGCGGATGGACTTTCATCTGAATTCTACAACAAATGTACGGATTTATAATCAAAATCCTATTTGGACATGCTAAATGATTCATTCAGTAGTGGGGTTTTCCTCCCTTCAGTCAGAGAGGCCAATATATCCTTGATTATTAAAAAAATTCAAACTTCCAGAGAGTTTCAGATCTTATAGACCCATTTCATTACTTAATGTGGATCTGAAGATATTGTCCAAAATTCTTGCAAAACGTTTGGTAAGCATTTTGCCCCATATTATAAATGTGGACCAAACAGGTTTTATCAAGGGCTGCAATTCTTGCAATAACCTCAGACACCTTCTAAAAGTGATTCAGCTCTGTCAGCAGCGGGCAGCGGATGGTCTGGCGGTCTCATTAGATGCGGAAAAGGCGTTTGACCACATCAAGTGGTCCTACTTGCTTTACACTGCAACAATTTGAGTTGGGTTCCAACTTCATTATCTGGATTAGGGTCCTCTACAAATGTCCTCTAGCTGCAGTTATTACAAACGGACTCAGGTCTAGAAATTTTGCGGTGAGGAGAGGGAACAGGCAGGGCTGTCTTCTTTCCCCCCTCTTATTTACCCTCGCAACTGAACCATTAGCTGAAACAATTCAAAGTGGCCCTACTGCATTTGGGATCAATACAGAACTGGGAACTCATAAAATCTCTTTATTTGCTGATGAAGTTGTTTCTTTCTAAGCCTACTGTTTCAGTACATAGAGTCATTATAATTATAAATCAGTTCAGTTAACTCATTGGCTGCCAGCCATTTTCAGAATTCATACCCCCCTCACTGCCAGCCATTTTCAAGCATTTTGACTGATTTTTCAAGACCCACAGAATATTTTGTACTATGACCATGTAAAATCTGAAAACAGATTCTGAAAGAGTAGACTTTCTACTTTCATCAGTAAAAAAAGTTTGTTTCCAGCTTGTTTCGTTCTTCTGTAATCAGCAGTTGAATAGAGGCAAGTTTCACACAAAATGCCAGTTTCTGACCAAAAAGCTGAGAAAACAGGCTTTTAGTGAAAAGAATCGTGTCCAGCAGAACAGAGACTTTGAGGCTCATGTTTTTAGCTTTAGTGACACCTCAAACATCTGAACATTGATTCCTTCTATCAAACAATAAAAACAACACTGAGAAAGGGCTTTTGATGGCAAAATTATTATTATTTCACAAATGTATAACAATGTACAATGACAATTTTACATCTGACAAACATGTATGAACTTATTTCCAGGTATATGTGTTTGTGGATGTGATGTTGTGGGTTGGGGTCTTCCTCACGAC
Organism: Dascyllus trimaculatus; assembly: GCA_024666655.1. NCBI lineage: Eukaryota > Metazoa > Chordata > Actinopteri > Pomacentridae > Dascyllus > Dascyllus trimaculatus. The sequence continues at coordinate 164,820 of JAMOIN010002064.1, forward strand.
CTCTGCTGGATGGACAACCTGTAAATTATAGAAATACATACAATTACCATAAAAATACACGTGTTTGCTGCAGTGTGATGTGGAGAAAGATGATTTTTTTTTACCTTGCTTCTTAGCACCGCCAACAGGAGTGGGATCTCTGCTGGATGCACCATCTGTAAATTGAACATTGCTTCACGTCAGTACTGAATACAGATTTTACAGTAGTTTATATGACCTAGTGGGACTAAATGGCGTTTATGTGGCCTGGACTGATTGACTGGGGCAGGGGGATCGCTTTGAGGTCGGGATCGTGTTGATGTCGGGACCGATTATCAGTCAAACCACGCTCAAAACGATCGCAGTAAAAGTTAGCTAACCAGCAAGTTAGCAAATCAAATCGATCTTTATTTATAAAGCAGTTTAGTTCTCACCTCCTTCATGTCTTTCTGGAGAATCTGGAACGAGGCTCTGCTGCTCCGGTTGACCCAGACGGCAGCCGATCATCTGGAGAATCTGGATCAGGTTCTGAATTCATCCGACCCAGATTCGTCTGAGCTGGACTGTGGAGAAATGCGGCGTCGTGGAACGCGCTGACTGTCACCGCTTGGCCCGGGTTTATGATCGTCTTCTCTCACGATCGGGACACTCTCAATAGTCAGCTTAGTGCCTCACATGCTCTGCTCCAGTCTGAGCTGCCTGAACTTAACCGTCTTCTCTCGTTGCGCCATTTTCTCCCTAAACTCTCGACCTCTTCTTGGCGATATGCCATTATCGCAGCTCATGTCTCATTCAGATCGTTGCACTGCTGCCACCTACAGGGCTCCAGATGGTCACTACACTACAGTACAAGTCTGAAATTTATAGGAGAGCTGCGCCAGAATGTCCCCTACCGCCTCCCGTTAAAAAACAGCTTTGACGTAAAAAGACGTCAATGGCAGCGAGCGGTTGGATTTGAAATGACGCAAAAAGACGTCAATGGCAGTCAATGAGTTAATTTTCTGGTTACAAAATTAACTTCACAAATTCCAAGGCTATGCCCTTGGGAAAACAAGCCCATGTTCCCAGCTCTCCCTGTAAGTGGTCCCCAGCAGGCTTTGTATATCTGGATATATTTGTTATGCCTGGTTTTGATCAGATGTTCAAAGCAAACTTTGTCCTGATTCTTGACAAAATCAAACTGGACCTTGAGCGTTGGAATGCCTTCCCATATCTTGGCTAGGAAGAATCTCACTTCTTAAAATGAATATTCTCCCCCGCTTATTCTACCCAATTAGAATGATTCCTATTTTGTGTACACACAAGTTGATCCAAAAAATAAAGGACTGGTTTAGCTCGTTATCTGGAGCAATAAAATGGTTGAAATAAAAATGTCAAAATTACAGCTTCCAAGTCATAAGGGAGGCTTAGATCTTCCAGATCTCAAAAAATACCAGTTGAGTTCTCTTCTATTATTCACTCAAGAATGTGAAAATCCATCTGCGGTATGGCTGGATATAGAAGCTCTATTATGTAATTGCTCTCTTAAAAGTTTGCTTTCTGAAAAATATGAAAACCGTAAATAAACGCTGCAGAAACCCAATTAATCAATTCAGAGCTAGTTGATCAGTTGTTAAATTCCAATTCCTGCACACCACGCCTTCCACGGGGCGCCGTTAAGGTTTTCTGTTCAAAATGGCCGCCATGCCACGCCCACACCGTGTGACGCAGCCACAAGATTTTAATAACTTTTCATCCCGGAGGGGTTTAGATGCCACACAGGGAATTTGGTGAAGATGGGACAAAAATCCTTTGAGGAGTTCGTTAAAATCCAATGCCTGCGCACAACGTGTTCCATTGTACAATGTTAAGCTTTTTTGTTCAAAATGGCCGCCATGCCACGCCCACACCATGTGACGCAGCCACAAGATTTTAATAACTTTTCATCCTGGAGGAGTCTAGATGCCACACAGCGAATTTGGTGAAGATCAGATAAAAATCCTGGGAGGAGTTCGTTAAATTCCAATGCCTGCGCACCACATGCTGTAGGGGGCGCTGTTGAGCTTTTCTTGAAATTTCAACAGCAGGAATTTTTTTGTCTTGGGCTACTTTACATGTGTACCAAATTTCATGAGTTTACGTGAAACTCGCCGTATTATCTCAACTAAAGCCCAATTTTCTCGGTGGTGCGATTGAGTCATTTTGCCATTCATATGTGTAATTCCCCCAAAATATCAAATTTTTCGCCGGTCCTGATGTGTGTGCCAAATTTGGTGAGTTTTTGAGCATGTTTAGGGGGTCAAATTGGGGTTCAAAGTGGCGTAAGAAAAAGAAACCGCCAAACCGCCAAACCACCCCCCAAAGAAACACTACAGGAACAATAGGGTCCTACGCACTGTAGTGCTCGGACCCTAATTAAAGCTGCAAGCAGCGTCGAACGGGCCCTCCCTCCCCCCCCGCAGCGCTGCTCTGGAGACGATCCGAATGTCTAAAGCACGCAATTGTGTTCGTGTCATCCTGCTCTGCACATTTACCAAATTTCATGTCTGTAGGACAAACCAGTGATTCGTCATGAATTTTGGAAATTTCTAGGGGGTGCTGTGGAGCTGTTTGGCTGTGCCCAAGTGTTGAAGGATAGCCTGTCATCAAGCATATCAAGTTTCATTCACATCTGATGATTTACAGTCAAGTTATGAGCTTATTTGGTGTTATTTGGTGAAGATCGAATAAAAATCCTGGGAGGAGTTCGTTAAATTCCAATGTCTCCAAACTACCTTGTCTAGGGGGCGCTGTTGAGCCCATTGGAATTTCGACTGCATAGAACTGTCTCGGGATGTTGTACTTTTGTACCAAATTTCATGTTTGTAGGTTAAAGCAGTGATTTTATATGAGTATTTGAATATTTATAGGGGGCGCTGTGGAGCCGTTTGACCACCTCCACTCATGAATTGTACATTAAACATTAGTTTTTGAGATTAATGAGGATTTGTGTGGATTTGGTGATTTTACGTGGATCCCTTCACCTCGAAAACTCATTTCATTCCACGTGGCGAACTTGGTCAAAATGACCGCCCTGCCACGCCCACACCGTGTGACGCAGCCACAAGATTTTAATAACTTTTCATCCTGGAGGAGTCTAGATGCCACACAGCGAATTTGGTGAAGATCAGATAAAAATTCTGGGAGGAGTTCATTAAATTCCAATGCCTGCGCACCACGTTTTCTAGGGGGCGCCGTTGAGCTTTTTTGAAATTTTAAAAGCAGGAATGTTTTTGTCTCGGGCTACTGTACCTGTGTACCAAATTTCATGAGTTTAAGTGAAACTAGCCGTATTAACTCCACTAAAGCCCAATTTTCAAGGTGGCGCTATTGAGTCAATTTGCCATTCACATGTGTAATTTCTCCAAAATATAAAATTTTTCGCCAGTCCTGATGTGTGTGCAAAATTTGAGGAGTTTTTGAGCATATTTAGGGGGTCAAATTGGGGTTCAATTTGGCGTAAGAAAAGGGTGATTTTCTGAATTCGGTGCACTTTGTGTCCCACAGGTTTACCTCAAAGATTTTCATATAAAGTAAATCGTAAACTGCATTGTAAAACAAGAAATGGAAATATCCACGTGTCTTTGCATTATAACACACAAACAAATTTTTAAAATTATTTTTAAAAAAATGTTATGTGTTGTAAAGGCGTAGAGGTCAGCTAAATAAGCATGTCCCCACTGACAAAGGTTACTTTTTCACTGAACATAAAACAAATAAAAATAGCCAGTAACCACAAGTTTTTCCTGCTAATGTAGTCATTTTTCTGTCTACTTTAACCTAAACATAAGAAATATGAAAAAAATAAATGAATAATTAAAAAAATTAAAGCTGCAAGCAGCGTCAGACGGGCCCTTGCTCCTCACCGCACTCCTCTCCACACGACCTTGTCTAGGGGGCGCCGTAGAGCCGATTAGAATTTCGACTGTGCAAATCTGTTGGTCTTGGGATACTATATGTTTGTACCAAATTTTATGTTTGTAGGATAAAGCAGTGATTTTATATGACTATATGGCGAGGTTAAGCTTTTTTGTTCAGAATGGCCGCCATGCCACGCCCACACCGTGTGACACAGCCACAAGATTTTAATAACTTTTCATCCTGGAGGGGTCTAGATGCCACACAGCGAATTTGGTGAAGATCGAACAAAAATCCTGGGAGGAAATCGTTAAATTCCAATGCCTGCGCACAGCATTTTCTAGGGGGTGCCATTGAGATTTTTTGTTCAAAATGGCCGCAATGCCACGCCCATACCGTGTGACGTATCCACGAGATTTTAATAACTTTTCATCCTGGAGGGGTGTAGATGCCACACAGCGAAGTTGGTGAAAATTTGATAAAAATCCTGGGAGGAGTTTGTTAAATTCCAATGCCTGCGCACCACGTGTTCTAGGTGGCGCTGTTTAGCTTTTTTGTTCAAAATGGCCGCCATGCCACGCCCACACCATGTGACGCGGCCACAAGATTTTAATAACTTTTCATTCTGGAGTGGTTTACATGCCACACAGCGAATTTGGTGAAAATCGGACAAAAATCCTGGAAGGAGTTCATTAAATTCCAATGCCTGCGCACCACATGTTCTAGTTGGCGCTGTTTAACTTTTTTGTTCAAAATGGCCGCCATGCCACGCCCACACCGTGTGACGCGGCCACAACATTTTAATAACTTTTCATCCTAGAGGTGTCTAGATGCCACACAGCGAATTTGGTGAAGATCGGCCAAAAATCCTGGTAGGAGTTCGTTAAATTCCAATGCCTGCGCACCACATGCTGTAGGGGGCGCTGTTGAGCTTTTTTTGAAATTTCAACAGCAGGAATTTTTTTGTCTTGGGCTACTGTACATGTGTACCAAATTTCATGAGTTTACGTGAAAGTAGCCATATTAACTCCACTAAAGCCCAATTTTCTAGGTGGCGCTATTGAGTCATTTTGCCATTCATATGTGTAATTCCCCCAAAATATCAAATTTTTCACCAGTCCTGATGTGTGTGCCAAATTTGGGGAGTTTTTGAGCATGTTTAGGGGGTCAAATTGGGGTTCAAAGTGGCGTAAGAAAAAGAAACCGCCATCCCCCCAAAGAAACACTAGAGGAACAATAGGGTCCTACGCACTGTAGTGCTTCGGGCCCTAATAAAGAAACCGCCAAACAAACCGCCAAACCGCCAAAGAAACACTAGAAGAACAATAGGGTCCTACGCACTGTAGTGCTTCGGGCCCTAATTAAAGCTGCAAGCAGCGTTGAACGGGCCCTCGCTCCCTCCCGCACCGCCGCTCTGGAGACGATAGGAATCTCTAAAGTACACAGTTGTGTTACTGCTCTGCACACGTACCAAATTTCATGTCTGTAGATTAAAGCGGTGATTTTATATGAATTTTTGAAATTTCTAGGGGGCGCTGTCGAGCTGTTTGGCTGTGCCCAAGTGTTGATGGATAGCCTGTGATAAAACATATCAAGTTTCATTCACATCTGATCATGTACAATGAAGTTATGAGCATTTTACACCTCATGGTCGCATGCTCAAAATGGCCGCCATGCCACGCCCACACCATGTGAGGCAGCTACGAGATTTTAATAACTTTTCATCCTGGAAGGGTCTAGATGCCACACAGCGAATTTGGTGAAGATCGGATAAAAATCCTGGGAGGAGTTCGTTAAATTCCAATGTCTCCAAATGACTTTGTCTAGGGGGCGCCGTAGAGCTCATTGGAATTTCGACTGTGCAAATCTTTTAGTCTCGGGTTTGTATGTGTATATTCCAAATTTCATGTTTGTAGGATACAGCAGTGATTTTTGATGAGTATTTGAATATTTGCAGGGGGCGCTGTGGAGCCGTTTGACAATGTCCATTCATGAATTGTATATTAAACCTTAGCGTTTGAGACTGATGAGGATTTGTGTGGATTTGGTGATATTAGGTGGATCCCTTCACCTCCAAAACTCATTTCATGCCATGTGGCAAAATTAGTGAAAATGGCCACCGTGCCACGCCCACACCGTGTGACGCAGCCACAAGATTTTAATAACTTTTCATCCTGGATGGGTCTAGATGCCACACAGCCAATTTGGTGAAGACCGGATAAAAATCCGAGGAGGAGTTCGTTAAATTCCAATCCCTGCGCACCACGTTTTCTAGGGGGGCGCCGTGGAGCTTTTTCAAAATTTCAAAAGCAGGAATGTTTTTGTCTCGGGCTACTGTACCTGTGTACCAAATTTCATAGTTGTATGTGAAACTAGCCGTATTAACTCCACTAAAGCCCAATTTTCAAGGTGGCGCTATTGAGTCATTTTGCCATTCATATGTGTAATTCCCCCAAAATATCAAATTTTTCGCCAGTCCTGATGTGTGTGCAAAATTTGGTGAGTTTTTGAGCATGTTTAGGGGGTCAAATTGGGGTTCAAAGTGGCGTAAGAAAAAGAAACAAAGAAACCAAGAAACAAACAGAGCAGGAACAATAGGGCCTTTGCCCTGCAAGGCAAAGGCAGCGTTCAGTGTTTCACACTGATCGCTGCCCTTGCCTTTTCGGGCTCGGGCCCTAATTAAAGCTGCAAGCAGCGTCGAACGGGCCCTCGCTCCCCCCCGCACCGCCACTGTGGAGACGATCGGAATATGTAAAGCACGCAATTGTGTTCGTGTCATCCTGCTCTGCACAAGTACCAAATTTCACGTCTGTCGGACGAAGCAGTGATACGATATGAATTTCTGAAATTTCTAGGGGGCGCTGTGGAGCTGTTTAATTGCCTCCAAGTGTTGAGGGATAGCCTGTCATGAAGCATATCAAGTTTCATTCACATCTTCTGATCTACAGTGAAGTTATGAGCATTTAACACCTCTGATCACACGCTCAAAATGGCCGCCCTGCCACGCCCACACTGTGTGACGCAGCCACAAGATTTTAATGACTTTTCATCCTGGAGGGTTCCAGATGCCACACAGCCAATTTTGTGAAGACAGGACAAAAATCCTGGGAGGAGTTCGTTAAATTCCAATGTCTCCAAACAACCTTGTCTAGGGGGCGCCATAGAGCCGATTTGAATTTCGACTGTGCAATTTTGTTGGACTCGGGATTCTATATGTCTGTACCAAATTTCATGGTTGTAGGATACAGCAGTGATTTTTTATGAGTATTTGAATATTTGTAGGGGGCGCTGTGGAGCCTTTTGAACACGTCCATTCATGAATTGTATATTAAACGTTAGTGTTTGAGATTGATGAGGATTTGTGTGGATTTGGTGATATTACGTGGATCCCTTCACCTCCAAAACTCATTGCGTTCCACATGGCGAATTTGCTGAAAATGGCCGCCAGGCCGTGCCCACACGGTGTGACGCAGCCACAAGATTTTAATAACTTTTCATCCTGGATGGGTCTAGATGCCACACAGCGAATTTGGTGAAGACCGGATAAAAATCCTAGGAGGAGTTCGTTAAATTCCAATGGCTGCGCACCACGTTTTCTAGGGGGCGCCGTGGAGCTTTTTCAAAATTTCAAAAGCAGGAATGATATTGTCTCGGGCTACTGTACCTGTGTACCAAATTTCATAGCTGTACGTGAAACTAGCCGTATTAACTCCACTAAAGCCCAATTTTTAAGGTGGCGCTATTGAGTCATTTTGCCATTCATATGTGTAATTCCCCCAAAATATCAAATTTTTCACCAGTCCTGAAGTGTGTGCAAAATTTGGGGAGTTTTTGAACATGTTTAGGGGGTCAAATTGAGGGTTAATTTGGCGTAAGAAAAATTAAAGCTGCAAGCAGCGTCGGACGGGCCCTCGCTCCTCATTGCACTCCTCTTCACACGACTGTGTGTAGGGGGCGCTGTAGAGCCGATTAGAATTTCGACTGTGCAAATCTGTTGGTCTTGGGATACTATATGTATGTACCAAATTTCATGTTTGTAGGATAAAGCAGTGATTTTATATGAGTATTTGAATATTTGTAGGGGGCGCTGTGGAGCCGTTTGACCACGTCCATTCCTGAATTGTATATTAAATATTAGGTCTTGAGATTAATGAGGATTTGTGTGGATTTGGTGATTTTACATGGATCCCTTCACCTCCAAAACCCATTTCGTTTCACATGGCGATTTTGTTAAAAATGGCCGCCATGCCACGCCCACACCATGTGACGTATCGACGACAATTTAATAACTTTTCATCCTGGAGGGGTCCAGATGCCACACAGTGAATTTGGTGAAGATCGGACAAAAATCCTGGGAGGAGTTCGTTAAATTCCAATGCCTGCGCACAACGTGTTCCATTGTACAATGTTAAGCTTTTTTGTTCAAAATGGCCGCCATGCCACGCCCACACCGTGTGATGCAGCCACAAGATTTTAATAACTTTTCATCCTGGAGGGGTGTAGATGCCACACAGGGAATTTGGTGAAGATCGGCCAAAAATCCTGGGAGGAGTTTGTTAAATTCCAATGCCTGCGCACCACGTGTTGAAGTGGGCGAGGTTAAGCTTTTTTGTTCAAAATGGCCGCCATGCCACGCCCACACCCTGTGACGTATCCACGAGATTTTAATATCTTGTCATCCTTGAGGGGAGCAGATGCCCCACAGCGAATTTGGTGAAGATCGGATAAAAATCCTGGGAGGAGTTCGTTAAATTCCAATGCCTGCGCACAATGTGTTCCATTGTACAATGTTAAGCTTTTTTGTTCAAAATGGCCGCCATGCCACGCCCACACCGTGTGACGTATCCACGAGATTTTAATAACTTTTCATCCTGGAGGGGTGTAGATGCCACACAGCGAATTTGGTGAAAATTGGATAAAAATCCTGGGAGGAGTTTGTTAAATTCCAATGCCTGCGCACCACGTGTTCTAGTTGGCGCTGTTTAGCTTTTTCGTTCAAAATGGCCGCCATGCCACGCCCACACCGTGTGACGCAGCCACAAGATTTTAATAACTTTTCATCATGGATGGGTCGAGATGCCACACAGCGAATTTGGTGAATATCGGATAAAAATCCTGGGAGGAGTTCGATAAATTCCAATGCCTGCACACTACGTGCTCTAGGGGGCGCTGTTGAGCCTTTTTTGAAATTGTAAAAGCAGGAATGTTTTTGTCTCGGGCTACTGTACCTGTGTACCAAATTTCATGAGTTTACGTGAAACTAGCCGTATTAACTCCACTAAAGCCCAATTTTCTAGGTGGCGCTATTGAGTCATTTTGCCATTCATATGTGTAATTCCCCCAAAATATCAAATTTTTCACCAGTCTTGATGTGTGTGCCAAATTTGGTGAGTTTTTGAGCATGTTTAGGGGGTCAAATTGAGGTTCAAAGTGGCGTAAGAAAAAGAAACCGCCAAACCGCCAAACACTAGAGGAACAATAGGGTCCTACGCACTGTAGTGCTTCGGGCCCTAATTAAAGCTGCAAGCAGCGTCGGACGGGCCCTCGCTCCTCATCATACTCCTCTCCACACGACCTTGTCTAGGGGGCGCCATAGAGCCGATTAGAATTTCGACTGTGCAAATCTGTTGGTCTTGGGATATTATATGTATGTATCAATTTGCATGTCTGTAGCATAAAGCAATGATTTTATATGACTCTTTCAATATTTGTAGGGGGCGCTCTGGAGCCGTTTGACCACGCCCATTCCTGAATTGTATATCAAACATTAGTTTTTGAGATTTGTGAGGATTTGTGTGGATTTGGTGATATTAGGTGGATCCCTTCACCTCCAAAACTCATTTCATTCCATGTGGCAAAATTGGTGAAAATGGCTGCAATGCCACGCCCACACCGTGTGACGCAGCCACAAGATTTTAATAACTTTTCATCCTGGAGGGGTCTAGATGCCACACAGCCAATTTGGTGAAGACCGGATAAAAATCCTAGGAGGAGTTCGTTAAATTCCAATGCCTGCGCACCACGTTTTCTAGGGGGCGCCGTGGAGCTTTTTCAAAATTTCAACAGCAGGAATGTTTTTGTCTCGGGCTACTGTACCTGTGTACCAAATTTCATAGCTGTATGTGAAACTAGCCGTATTAACTCCACTAAAGCCCAATTTCTAAGGTGGCGCTATTGAGTCATTTTGCCATTCATTTGTGCAATTCCCCCAAAATATAAAATTTTTCGCCAGTCCTGATGTGTGTGCAAAATTTGGTGAGTTTTTGAGCATGTTTAGGGGGTCAAATTGGGGTTCAAAGTGGCGTAAGAAAAAGAAACAAAGAAACCAAGAAACAAACAGAGCAGGAACAATAGGGCCTTTGCCCTGCAAGGCAAAGGCAGCGTTCAGTGTTTCACACTGATCGCTGCCCTTGCCTTTTCGGGCTCGGGCCCTAATAAAGCTGCAAGCAGCGTCGGATGGGCCCTCGCTCCCCCCACACTGCCGCTGTGGAGACGATCGGAATGTCTGAAGCATGCAATTGTGTTTGTCCCATCCGGCTCTGCACATGAACCAAATTTCATGTCTGTACGACAAACCAGTGATTTTATATGAAATTTTAAAATTTCGTAGGGGGCGCTATGGAGCTGTTTGAGTGCGCCACAGTGTTGAGGGATAGCCTGTCATCAAGCATATAAAGTTTTATTCATATTCGACCATGTGGAGTCAAGTTATGAGCATATCACACTTCATGGCCACAGACTCAAAATGGCCGACCTGTCACGCCCACACCGTGTGATGCAGCCACAAGATTTTAATAGCTTTTCATACTGAATGGGTCCAGATGCCACACAGCCAATTTGGTGGAGATGGGATAAAAATCCTGGGAGGAGTTCGTAAAATTCCAATGTCTCTGCACCACATTGTCTAGGGGGTGCTGTGGAGCCAATTGAAATTTCAAGTGTAAAGATCTATTTGTGTCGATAGACTACACATGTATACCAAATTTCATGTTTGTAGCATAAAACAGTGATTTTATATGACTTTTTGAATATCTGTAGGGGGCACTGTGGAGATATGTTTGTGTCAATACACTATACATGTGTACCAAATTTCATGTTTGTAGGTTAAAGCAGTGATTTTATATGAGTATTTAAATATTTCTAGGGGGCGCTGTGGAGCCGTTTGACCATGTCCATTCCTGAATTGTATATCAAATATTAGTTTTTGAGATTTGTGAGGATTTGTGTGGATTTGGTGATATTAGGTGGATCCCTTCACTTCCCAAACTCATTTCATTCCATGTGGCAAAATTGGTGAAAATGGCCACCATGCCACGCCCAAACCGTGTGACGCAGCCACAAGATTTTAATAACTTTTGATCCTGAATGGGTCCAGATGCCACACAGCCAGTTTCATCAAGATGGGATAAAAATCCTGGGAGGACTTCGTTAAATTCCAATGTCTCCACACGACCTTGTGTAGGGGGCGCCGTAGAGCCGATTGGAATTTCGACTCTGCAAATCTGTTGGTCTTGGGATACTATATGTATGTATCACTTTGCATGTCTGTAGGATAAAGCATTGATGATATATGACTATTTCAATATTTGCAGGGGGCGCTGTGGAGCCGTTTGACCACATCCATTCCTGAATTGTAAATCAAACGTTAGTTCTTGAGTTTAATGAGGTTTTGTGTGGATTTCGTGATTTTACATGGATCCCTTCACCTCCAAAACCCATTTCGTACCACGTGGCAATTTTGTTCAAAATGGCTGCCATGCCACGCCCACATTGTGTAACGCAGCTACAAGATTTTAATAACTTTTCATCCTGGAGGGGTCTAGATGCCACACAGCAAATTTAGTGATCGGATAAAAATCCTGGGAGGAGTTCGTTAAATTCCAATGGCTGCGCACCACGTTTTCTAGGGGGCGCCATGGAGCTTTTTCGAAATTTCAAAAGCAGGAATGTTTTTGTCTCGGGCTACTGTACCTGTGTACCAAATTTCATGAGTTTACGTGAAACTAGCCGTATTAACTCCACTAAAGCCCAATTTTCAAGGTGGCGCTATTGAGTAATTTTGCCATTCATATGTATAATTCCCCCAAAATATCAAATTTTTCGCCAGTCCTGATGTGTGTGCAAAATTTGAGGAGTTTTTGAGCATGTTTAGGGGGTCAAATTGGGGTTTAATTTGGCGTAAGAAAAATAAATTAAAGCTGCAAGCAGCGTCGGACGGGCCCTCGCTCCTCACCGCACTCCTCTCCACACGACCTTGTCTAGGGGGCGCCGTAGAGCCGATTAGAATTTCGACTGTGCAAATCTGTTGGTCTTGGGATACTATATGTATGTACCAAATTTTATGTTTGTAGGATAAAGCAGTGATTTTATATGACTATTTGAATATTTCTAGGGGGCGCTGTGGAGCCGTTTGACCACGTCCATTCCTGAATTGTATATTAAATATTAGGTCTTGAGATTAATGAGGATTTGTGTGGATTTGGTGATTTTACATGGATCCCTTCACCTCCAAAACCCATTTCGTTCCACATGGCGATTTTGTTCAAAATGGCTGCCATGCCACGCCCACACCATGTGACGTATCCACGAGAATTTAATAACTTTTCATCCTGGAGGGTTCCAGATGCCACACAGTGAATTTGGTGAAGATCGGACAAAAATCCTGGGAGGAGTTTGTTAAATTCCAATGCCTGCGCACCACGTGTTGAAGTGGGCGAGGTTAAGCTTTTTTGTTCAAAATGGCCGCCATGCCACGCCCACACCGTGTGACACAGCCACTAGATTTCAATAACTTTTCATCCTGGAGGGGTGTAGATGCCACAGAGCGAATTTGGTGAAGATCGGAAAAAAATCCTGGGAGGAGTTCGTTAAATTACAATGCCTGCGCACAGCATTTTCTAGGGGGTGCCATTGAGATTTTTTGTTCAAAATGGCCGCCATGCCACGCCCACACCATGTGACGTATCCACGAGATTTTAATAACTTGTCATCCTTGAGGGGTGCAGATGCCACACAGCGAATTTGGTGAAGATCGGACAAAAATCCTGGGAGGAGTTCGTTAAATTCCAATGCCTGCGCACAATGTGTTCCATTGTACAATGTTAAGCTTTTTTGTTCAAAATGGCCGCGATGCCACGCCCACACCGTGTGACGCAGCCACAAGAATTTAATAACTTTTCATCCTGGAGGGGTCTAGATGCCACAGAGCGAATTTGGTGAAGATCGGCCAAAAATCCTGGGAGGAGTTCGTTAAATTCCAATGCCTGCGCACCACGTGTTGAAGTGGGCGAGGTAAAGCTTTTTTGTTCAAAATGGCCGCCATGCCACGCCCACACTGTGTGACGTATCCACGAGATTTTAATAACTTTTCATCCTGGAGGGGTCTGGATGCCACACAGCGAATTTGGTGAAAATTGGATAAAAATCCTGGGAGGAGTTTGTTAAATTCCAATGCCTGCGCACCACGTGTTCTAGTTGGCGCTGTTTAGCTTTTTTGTTCAAAATGGCCGCCATGCCACGCCCACACCGTGTGACGCAGCCACAAGATTTTAATAACTTTTCATCCTGGATGGGTCTAGATGCCACACAGCGAATTTGGTGAAGATCGGATAAAAATCCTGGGAGGAGTTCGATAAATTCCGATGCCTGCACACTACGTGCTCTAGGGGGCGCTGTTGAGCCTTCTTTGAAATTTTAAAAGCAGGAATGTTTTTGTCTCGGGCTACTGTACCTGTGTACCAAATTTCATGAGTTTACGTGAAACTAGCCATATTAACTCCACTAAAGCACAATTTTCTAGGTGGCGCTATTGAGTCATTTTGCCATTCATATGTGCAATTCCCCCAAAATATCAAATTTTTCACCAGTCTTGATGTGTGTGCCAAATTTGGTGAGTTTTTGAGCATGTTTAGGGGGTCAAATTGAGGTTCAAAGTGGCGTAAGAAAAAGAAACCGCCAAACCGCCAAACCGCCAAACCGCCAAACAAACCGCCAAACAAACCGCCAAACCGCCAAACACTAGAGGAACAATAGGGTCCTACGCACTGTAGTGCTTCGGGCCCTAATTAAAGCTGCAAGCAGCGTCGGACGGGCCCTCGCTCCTCACCGCACTGCTCTACACATGACCTTGTCTAGGGGGCGCTGTAGAGCCGATTGGAATTTTGACCGTGCAAATCTGTTGGTCTTGGGATACTATATGTATGCACCAAATTTCATGTTTGTAGGATAAAGCAGTGATTTTATATGAGTATTTGAATATTTGTAGGGGGCGCTGTGGAGCCGTTTGAACACGTCCACTCCTGAATTGTATATTGAACGTTAGGTTTTGAGATTAATGAGCATTTGTGTGGATTTGGTGATTTTACATGGATCCCTTCACCTCCAAAAGTCATTTCGTTCCACATGGCGAATTTGTTCAAAATGGCCGCCATGCCACGCCCACATCGTGTGTCGCAGCCACAAGATTTTAATAACTTTTCATCCTGGACGGGTCTAGATGTCACACAGCGAATTTGGTGAAAATCGGACAAAAATCCTAGGAGGAGTTCGTTAAATTCCATTGCCTGCACACTACGTGCTCTAGGGGGCGCTGTTGAGCCTTTTTTGAAATTTTAAAAGCAGGAATGTTTTTGTCTCGGGCTACTGTACCTGTGTACCAAATTTCATGAGTTTACGTGAAACTAGCCGTATTAACTCCACTAAAGGCCAATTTTCTAGGTGGCGCTATTGAGTCATTTTGCCATTCATATGTGTAATTCCCCCAAAATATCAAATTTTTCACCAGTCCTGATGTGTGTGCCAAATTTGGTGAGTTTTTGAGCATGTTTAGGGGGTCAAATTGAGGTTCAAAGTGGCGTAAGAAAAAGAAACCGCCAAACCGCCAAACCGCCAAACAAACCGCCAAACCGCCAAACACTAGAGGAACAATAGGGTCCTACGCACTGTAGTGCTTCGGGCCCTAATTAAAGCTGCAAGCAGCGTCAGACGGGCCCTCGCTCCTCACCGCACTCCTCTCCACACGACCTTGTCTAGGGGGCGCCGTAGAGCCGATTAGAATTTCGACTGTGCAAATCTGTTGGTCTTGGGATACTATATGTATGGACCAAATTTTATGTTTGTAGGATAATGCAGTGATTTTATATGACTATTTGAATATTTCTAGGGGGCGCTGTGGAGCTGTTTGACCACGTCCATTCCTGAATTGTATATTAAATATTAGGTCTTGAGATTAATGAGGATTTGTGTGGATTTGGTGATTTTACATGGATCCCTTCACCTCCAAAACCCATTTCGTTCCACATGGCGATTTTGTTCAAAATGGCCGCCATGCCACGCCCACACCATGTGACGTATCCACGAGAATTTAATAACTTTTCATCCTGGAGGGGTCCAGATGCCACACAGTGAATTTGGTGAAGATCGGACAAAAATCCTGGGAGGAGTTCGTTAAATTCCAATGCCTGCGCACAACGTGTTCCATTGTACAATGTTAAGCTTTTTTGTTCAAAATGGCCGCCATGCCACGCCCACACCGTGTGATGCAGCCACAAGATTTTAATAACTTTTCATCCTGGAGGGGTGTAGATGCCACACAGGGAATTTGGTGAAGATCGGCCAAAAATCCTGGGAGGAGTTTGTTAAATTCCAATGCCTGCGCACCACGTGTTGAAGTGGGCGAGGTTAAGCTTTTTTGTTCAAAATGGCCGCCATGCCACGCCCACACCGTGTGACACAGCCACAAGATTTTAATAACTTTTCATCCTGGAGGGGTCCAGATGCCACACAGCGAATTTGGTGAAGATCGAACAAAAATCCTGGGAGGAGTTCGTTAAATTCCAATGCCTGCGCACAGCATTTTCTAGGGGGTGCCATTGAGATTTTTTGTTCAAAATGGCCGCCATGCCACGCGCACACCATGTGACGTATCCACGAGATTTTAATAACTTGTCATCCTTGAGGGGAGCAGATGCCACACAGCGAATTTGGTGAAGATCGGATAAAAATCCTGGGAGGAGTTCGTTAAATTCCAATGCCTGCGCACAATGTGTTCCATTGTACAATGTTAAGCTTTTTTGTTCAAAATGGCCGCCATGCCACGCCCACACCGTGTGACGCAGCCACATGATTTTAATAACTTTTCATCCTGGAGGGCTCTAGATGCCACAGAGCGAATTTGGTGAAGATCGGCCAAAAATCCAGGGAGGAGTTCGTCAAATTCCAATGCCTGCGCACCACGTGTTGAAGTGGGCGAGGTTAAGCTTTTTTGTTCAAAATGGCCGCCATGCCACGCCCACACCGTGTGACGTATCCACGAGATTTTAATAACTTTTCATCCTGGAGGGGTGTAGATGCCACACAGCGAATTTGGTGAAAATTGGATAAAAATCCTGGGAGGAGTTTGTTAAATTCCAATGCCTGCGCACCACGTGTTCTAGTTGGCGCTGTTTAGCTTTTTCGTTCAAAATGGCCGCCATGCTACGCCCACACCGTGTGACGCAGCCACAAGATTTTAATAACTTTTCATCCTGGATGGGTCGAGATGCCACACAGCGAATTTGGTGAAGATCGGATAAAAATCCTGGGAGGAGTTCGAAAAATTCCAATGCCTACACACTACGTGCTCTAGGGGGCGCTGTTGAGCCTTTTTTGAAATTTTAAAAGCAGGAATGTTTTTGTCTCGGGCTACTGTACCTGTGTACCAAATTTCATGAGTTTACGTGAAACTAGCCGTATTAACTCCACTAAAGCCCAATTTTCTAGGTGGCGCTGTTGAGTCATTTTGCCATTCATATGTGTAATTCCCCCAAAAAATCAAATTTTTCACCAGTCTTGATGTGTGTGCCAAATTTGGTGAGTTTTTGAGCATGTTTAGGGGGTCAAATTGAGGTTCAAAGTGGCGTAAGAAAAAGAAACCGCCAAACCGCCAAACCGCCAAACACTAGAGGAACAATAGGGTCCTACGCACTATAGTGCTTCGGGCCCTAATAAACCAACCGCCAAACCGCCAAAGAAACACGAGAAGAACAATAGGGTCCTACGCACTGTAGTGCTTCGGGCCCTAATTAAAGCTGCAAGCAGCGTCGGACGGGCCCTCGCTCCTCACCGCACTGCTCTACACATGACCTTGTCTAGGGGGCGTTGTAGAGCCGATTGGAATTTTGACCGTGCAAATCTGTTGGTCTTGGGATACTATATGTATGCACCAAATTTCATGTTTGTAGGATAAAGCAGTGATTTTATATGAGTATTTGAATATTTGTAGGGGGCGCTGTGGAGCCGTTTGAACACGTCCACTCCTGAATTGTATATTGAACGTTAGGTTTTGAGATTAATGAGCATTTGTGTGGATTTGGTGATTTTACATGGATCCCTTCACCTCCAAAAGTCATTTCGTTCCACATGGCGAATTTGCTCAAAATGGCCGCCATGCCACGCCCACACCGTGTGACGCAGCCACGAGATTTTAATAACTTTTCATCCTGGATGGGTCTAGATGCCACACAGCGAATTTGGTGAAGATCGGACAAAAATCCTGGGAGGAGTTCGTTAAATTCCAATGCCTGCACACCATGTGCTCTAGGGGGCGCCGTTGAGCTTTTTTGAAAATTTAAAAGCAGGAATGTTTTTGTCTTGGGCTACTGTACCTGTGTACCAAATTTCATGAGTTTACGTGAAACTAGCCGTATTAACTCCATTAAAGCCCAATTTTCAAGGTGGCGCTATTGAGTCATTTTGCCATTCATATGTGTAATTCCCCCAGAATATCAAATTTTTCACCAGTCCTGATGTGTGTGCCAAATTTGGGGAGTTTTTGAGCATGTTTAGGGGCTCAAATTGAGGTTCAAAGTGGCGTAAGAAAAAGAAACCGCCAAACCGCCAAAGAAACTCTAAGGGGACAATAGGGTCCTACGCACTGTAGTGCTCGGGCCCTAATTAAAGCTGCAAGCAGCGTCGGACGGGCCCTCGCTCCTCACCACACTCCTCTCCACACGACCTTGTCTAGGGGATGCCGTAGAGCCGACTGGAATTTCGACTGTGCAAATCTGTTGGTCTTGGGATACTATATGTATGTACCAAATTGCATGTTTGTTTGATAGAGCAGTGATTTTATATGACTATTTGAATATTTGTAGGGGGCGCTGTGGAGCCGTTTGACCACGTCCATTCCTGAATTGTATATTAAATATTAGGTCTTGAGATTAATGAGGATTTGTGTGGATTTGGTGATTTTACATGGATCCCTTCACCTCCAAAACCCATTTCGTTCCACATGGCGAATTTGTTCAAAATGGCCGCCATGCCACGCCCACACCGTGTGACGCAGCCACAAGATTTTAATAACTTTTCATCCTGGAGGGATCTAGATGCCACACAGGAAATTTGGTGAAGATGGGACAAAAATCCTGGGAGGAGTTCGTTAAATTCCAATGCCTGCGCACAGCATTGTCTTGGGTGCGCCGTTGAGCTTTTTTGTTAAAAAAGGCCGCCATGCCACGCCCACACCGTGTGACATATCCACGAGAATTTAATAACTTTTCATCTTGGATGGGTCAAGATGCCACACAGCCAATTTGGTGAAGATCGGCGAAAAATCCTGGGAGGAGTTCGTTACATTCCAATGCCTGCGCACCACGTGTTCAAGGGTGCGCGGTTAAGCTTTTTTGTTCAAAATGGCCGCCATGCCACGCCCACACCGTGTGACGCAGCCACAAGATTTTAATAACTTTTCATCCTGGAGGGGTATAGATGCCACACAACGAATTTGGTGAAGATGGGACAACAATCCTGGGAGGAGTTCGTTAAATTCCAATGCCTGCGCACAACGTGTTCCATTGTACAATGTTAAGCTTTTTTGTTCAAAATGGCCGCCATGCCACGCCCACACCGTGTGATGCAGCCACAAGATTTTAATAACTTTTCATCATGGAGGGGATTAGATGACACACAGCGAATTTGGTAAAGATGGGACAAAAATCCTGGGAGGAGTTTGTTAAATTCCAATGCCTGCACACCACGTGTTCTAGTTGGCGCTGTTTAGCTTTTTTGTTCAAAATGGCCGCCATGCCACGCCCACACCGTGTGACGCAGCCACAAGATTTTAATAACTTTTCATCCTGGAGGGGTCTAGATGCCACACAGCGAATTTGGTGAAGATCGGATAAAAATCCTGGGAGGAGCTTGTTAAATTCCAATGCCTGCGCACCACATGCTGTAGGGGGCGCTGTTGAGCTTTTTTTGAAATTTCAACAGCAGGATTTTTTTTGTCTTGGGCTACTGTACCTGTGTACCAAATTTCATGAGTTTACGTGAAACTAGCCGTATTAACTCCACTAAAGCCCAATTTTCTAGGTGGCGCTATTGAGTCATTTTGCCATTCATATGTGTAATTCCCCCAAAATATCAAATTTTTCACCAGTCCTGATGTGTGTGCAAAATTTGGTGAGTTTTTGAGCATGTTTAGGGGGTCAAATTGAGGTTCAAAGTGGCGTAAGAAAAAGAAACCGCCATCCCCCCATCCCCCCAAGGAAACACTAGAGGAACAATAGGGTCCTACGCACAGTAGTGCTTCGGGCCCTAAAGAAACAAACAGAGCAGGAACAATAGGGCCTTTGCCCTGCAAGGCTAAGGCAGCGTTCAGTGTTTCACACTGATCGCTGCCCTTTGCCTTTTTCGGGCTCGGGCCCTAATTAAAGCTGCAAGCAGCGTCGAACGGGCCCTCGCTCCCCCCCGCACCGCCGCTGTGGAGACGATCGGAATATGAAAAGCACGCAATTGTGTTCGTGTCATCCTGCTCTGCACAAGTACCATATTTCACGTCTGTCGGACAAAGCAGTGATACGATATGAATTTTTGAAATTTCTAGGTGGCGCTGTGGAGCTGTTTAATTGCCTCCAAGTGTTGAGGGATAGCCTGTCATGAAGCATATCAAGTTTCATTCACATCTTCTGATCTACACTGACGTTATGAGCATTTAACACCTCATGGTCACACGCTCAAAATGGCCACCCTGCCACGCCCACACTGTGTGACGCAGCCACAATATTTTAATAACTTTTCATCCTGGAGGGTTCCAGATGCCACACAGCCAATTTTGTGAAGACAGGACAAAAATCCTGTGAGGAGTTTGTTAAATTCCAATGTCTCCAAACAACCTTGTCTAGGGGGCGCCATAGAGCCGATTTGAATTTCGACTGTGCAATTTTGTTGGACTCGGGATTCTATATGTCTGTACCAAATTTCATGTTTGTAGGATACAGCAGTGATTTTTTATGAGTATTTTAATATTTGTAGGGGGCGCTGTGGAGCCTTTTGAACACGTCCATTCATGAATTGTATATTAAACGTTAGTGTTTGAGATTGATGAGGATTTGTGTGGATTTGGTGATATTACGTGGATCCCTTCACCTCCAAAACTCATTGCGTTCCACACGACGAATTTGCTGAAAATGGCCGCCAGGCCACGCCCAGACGGTGTGACGCAGCCACAAGATTTTAATAACTTTTTATCCTGGATGGGTCTAGATGCCACACAGCGAATTTGGTGAAGACCGGATAAAAATCCTAGGAGGAGTTCGTTAAATTCCAATGGCTGCGCACCACGTTTTCTAGGGGGCGCCGTGGAGCTTTTTCAATATTTCAAAAGCAGGAATGTTATTGTCTCGGGCTACTGTACCTGTGTACCAAATTTCATAGCTGTACGTGAAACTAGCCGTATTAACTCCACTAAAGCCCAATTTTTAAGGTGGCGCTATTGAGTCATTTTGCCATTCATATGTGTAATTCCCCCAAAATATCAAATTTTTCACCAGTCCTGATGTGTGTGCAAAATTTGGGGAGTTTTTGAACATGTTTAGGGGGTCAAATTGAGGGTTAATTTGGCGTAAGAAAAATTAAAGCTGCAAGCAGCGTCGGACGGGCCCTCGCTCCCCCCCCGCAACGCCACTGTGGAGACGATGGGAATGTCTAAAGCACGCACTCGTGTTCGTCTCATCCTGCTCTGCACATGTACCAAATTTCATGTCTGTACGACAAACCAGTGATTTTATATGAAATTTTAAAATTTTGTAGGGGGCGCTGTGGAGCTGTATAAGTGCGCCACAGTGTTGAGGGATAGGCTGTCATCAAGCATATCAAGTTTCATTCATATTCGGCCATGTGCAGTCAAGTTATGAGCATTTCACACTTCATGGCCACACGCTCAAAATGGCCGCCCTGTCACGCCCACACCGTGTGACAGAGGCAGAAGATTTTAATAACTTTTCATCCTGAAGGGGTCTAGATGCCACACAGCCAATTTGGTGGAGATGGGATAAAAATCCTGGGAGGAGTTCGTTAAATTCCAATGTCTCAGCACCACATTGTCTAGGGGGCGCTGTGAAGCCAATTGAAGTTTCAAGTGTACAGATCTGTTTGTCTGGATACACTATACATGTGTACCAAATTTCATGTTTGTAGGTCAAAGCAGTAGTTTTTTATGAGTATTTGAATATTTGTAGGGGGCGCTGTGGAGCCGTTTGAACACGCCATTTCCTGAATTGTATATCAAACATTAGTTTTTGAGATTTGTGAGGATTTGTGTGGATTTGGTGATATTAGGTGGATCCCTTCACCTCCAAAACTCATTTCATTCCATGTGGCAAAATTGGTGAAAATGGCTGCCATGCCACGCCCACACTGTGTGACATAGCCACGAGATTTTAATAACTTTTGATCCTGAAGGGGATCAAAAGTTCAGTGTGAAACACTGAACACAGCGTTCAGTGTTTCACACTGATCGCTGCCCTTGCCTTTTCGGGCTCGGGCCCTAATTAAAGCTGCAAGCAGCGTCGGACGGGCCCTCGTTCCCCCGCACCGCTGCTGTGGAGACGATCGGAATGTCTGGAGCACGCAATCGTGTTTGTCTCATCCTGCTCTGCACATGAACCAAACTTCATGTCTGCACGACGAACCAGTGATTTTATATGAAATTTTAAAATTTCGTAGGGGGCGCTATGGAGCTGTTTGAGTGCGCCACAGTGTTGAGGGATAGCCTGTCATCAAGCATATCAAGTTTTATTCATATTCGACCATGTGCAGTCAAGTTATGAGCATTTCACACTTCATGACCACAGACTCAAAATGGCCGTCCTGTCACGCCCACACCGTGTGATGCAGCCACAAGATTTTAATAACTTTTCATACTGAATGGGTCCAGATGCCACACAGCCAATTTGGTGCAGATGGGATAAAAATCCTGGGAGGAGTTCGTTAAATTCCAATGTCTCTGCACCACATTGTGTAGGGGGCGCTGTGGAGCTGATTGGAATTTCAAGTGTACAGATCTGTTTGTCTGGACAGACTATACATGTGTACCAAATTTCATGTTTGTAGGTTAAAGCAGTGATTCTATATGAGTATTTGAACATTTGTAGGGGGCGTTGTGGAGCCGTTTGAACACGCCACTTCCTGAATTGTATATCAACCATTAGTTTTTGAGATTTGTGAGGATTTGTGTGGATTTGGTGATATTAGGTGGATCCCTTCACTTCCAAAACTCATTTCATTCCATATGGCAAAATTGATGACAATGGCCGCCATGCCACGCCCACACCGTGTAACATAGCCACGAGATTTTAATAACTTTTGATCCTGAAGGGGTCCAGATGCCACACAGCCAGTTTCATTGGGGAGTTTTTGAGCATGTTTAGGGGGTCAAATTGAGGTTCAAAGTGGTGTAAGAAAAAGAAACCGCCAAACCGCCAAAGAAACACTAAGGGAACAATAGGGTCCTACGCACTGTAGTGCTCGGGCCCTAATAAAGAAACCGCCAAACAAACCGCCAAACCGCCAAAGAAACATAGCAGGAACAATAGGGCTTTTGCACCTAGTGCAAAGGCCAGTGTTCAGTGTTTCACACTGATCGCAGTTCCAATAGGGTCCTACGCACTGTTGGTGCTCGGGCCCTAATAAGAAAAACGCCTTGCATTCCAATAGGGTCCTACGCACGGTTGGTGCTCGGGCCCTAATAACGAATACAGTTCCAATAGGGTCCTACGCACCGTTGGTGCTCGGGCCCTAAAAAAAGTGGAGACAGCACTGTGGTGATTTTATTTCATTAAGGGGTTTGTTTGGATGTTTTTTAGATTTCATTCACCACTTTTCTGTTCATTCTTGGCCTGCAGTTCATAAGCATGCAATCCATATCCTCATAATAAATAATACACACCACTCCTTATTGTTTATGCATACAAAGCTCACAGTATAACACAGACACAAGACACGCCGCATTGTCGGTTACACATTTGAACTGTATGTAATTAAGGCCCGAGCACTACAGTGCGTAGGACCCTATTGTTCCTGTCGTGTTTCTTTGGCGGTTTGGCGGTTGGTTTATTAGGGCCCGAGCACTACAGTGCGTAGGACCCTATTGTTCCTCTAGTGTTTCGGGGGATGGCGGTTTCTTTTTCTTACGCCATTTTGAACCTCAATTTGACCCCCTAAACATGCTCAAAAACTCACCAAATTTGGCACACACATCAGGACTGGTGAAAAATTTGATATTTTGGGGGAATTACACATATGAATGGAAAAATGACTCAATAGCGCCACCTTGAAAATTGGGCTTTAGTGGAGTTAATACGGCTAGTTTCACGTAAACTCATGAAATTTGGTAAACAGGTACAGTAGCTCGAGACAAAAACATTCCTGCTTTTAAAATTTCAAAAAAGGCTAAGCGGCGCCCCCTAGAGCACGTAGTGTGCAGGCATTGGAACTTATCGAACTCCTCCCAGGATTTTTGGCCGATCTTCACCAAATTCGCTGTGTGGCATCTAGACCCATTTAGGATGAAAAGTTATTAAAATCTCGTGGATACGTCACACGGTGTGGGCGTGGCATGGCGGCCATTTTGAACAAAAAAGCTCAACGGCGCCCCCAAGAAAACGCTGTGCGAAAGCATTGGAATTTGTCGAACTCCTTCCAGGATTTTTGTCCGATCTTCACCAAATTCGCTGTGTGGCATCTATACCCATCCAGGATGAAAAGTTATTAAAATCTTGTGGCTACATCACACGGTGTGGGCGTGGCATGGCGGCCATTTTGAACAAAAATGCTAAACAGCGCCAACTGGAACACTCGGTGCACAGGCATTGGAATTTAATAAACTCCTCCCAGGATTTTTATCCGATTTTCACCAAATTCGCTGTGTGGCATCTAAGCCCCTCCAAAATGAAAAGTTATTAAAATCTTGTGGCTGCGTCACACGGTGTGGGCATGGCATGGCGGCCATTTTGAACAAAAAAGCTTAACCGCACCCCTTTCAACACGTGGTGCGCAGGCATTGGAATTTAACGAACTCCTCCCAGGATTTTTGGCCGATCTTCACCAATTGGCTGTGTGGCATCTACACCCCTCCAGGATGAAAAGTTATTAAAATCTTTTGGCTGCGTCACACGGTGTGGGCTTGGCATGGCAACCATTTTGAACAAAAAAGGTTAACCGCGCCCCCTTGAACACATTGTGCGCAGTCATTGGAATTTAACGAACTCCTCCCAGGATATTTGTTCCATCTTCACCAAATTTGCTGTGTGGCATCGAGACCCCATCCGGTTGAAAAGTTATTAAAATCTTGTGGCTGCGTTACACGGTGTGGGCGTAGCAGGGCGGCCATTTTGAACAAAAAAGCTTAACATTGTACAATGGAACAAGTTGTGCGCAGGCATTGGAATTTAAAAAACTCCTCCCAGAATTTTTTTCCGATCTTCACCAAATTCGCTGTGTGCCATCTAGACCCCTCCAGGATAAAAAGTTATCAAAATGTTGTGGCTGCGTCACACGGTGTGGGCGTGGCATTGCGGCCATTTTGAACAAAATCGTCCATGTTGAACGAAATGGTTTTTGGAGGTGAAGGGATCCATGTAAAATCACCAAATCCACACAAATCCTCAGTAATCTCAAGACCTAATATTTAATATACAATTCAGGAATGGACGTGGTCAAACGGCTCCACGGCGCCCCCTGCAATTATTCAAATACTCATATAAAATCACTGCTTTATCCTACAAACATGAATTTGGTACATACATATAGTATCCCAAGACCAACAGATTTGCACAGTCGAAATTACAATCGGCTCTACGGCGCCCCCTAGACAAGGTCGTGTGGAGAGGAGTCCAGTGAGGAGCGAGGGCCTGTCCGACGCTGCTTGCAGCTTTAATTAGGGCCCGAGCATTACAGTGCGTAGGACCCTATTGTTCTTCTCGTGTTTCTTTGGCGGTTTGGCGGTTGGTTTATTAGGGCCCGAAGCACTACAGTGCGTAGGACCCTATTGTTCCTCTAGTGTTTCTTTGGCGGTGTGTTTCTTTTTCTGACGCCACTTTGAACCTCAATTTGACCCCCTAAACATGCTCAAAAACTCACCAAATTTGGCACACACATCAGGACTGGTGAAAGATTTGACATTTTGGGGGAATCACACATATGAATGGTAAAATGACTCAATAGCGCCACCTAGAAAATTGGGCTTTAGTGGAGTTAATACGGCTAGTTTCACGTAAACTCATGAAATTTGGTACACAGGTACAGTAGCACGAGACAAAAACATTCCTGCTGTTATATGTAAAAAAAAGCTCAACAGCGCACCCTACAGCATGTGGTGCGCAGGCATTGGAATTTAACGAACTCCTCCCAGGATTTTTACCCGATCTTCACCAAATTCGCTGTGTGGCATCTAGACCCCTCCAGGATGAAAAGTTATTAAAATCTTGTTGCTGCGTCACACGGTGTGGGCGTGACATGGCGGCCATTTTCAACAAAAAAGCTCACTGGCGCCCCATAGAATACGTGGTGCGCAGGCATTGGAATTTAACAAACTCCTCCTAGGATTTTTGTCCCATCTTCACCAAATTGGCTGTGTGGCATCAAGACCCCTCCAGGATAAAAAGTTATTAAAATCTTGTGGCTGCGTCACACGGTGTGGGCGTGGCATGGCGGCCATTTTGAACAGAAAATCTCAACGGTGCCCCCTAGAAATCGCTGTGCGCAGGCATTGGAATTTAACGAACTCCTCCCAGGATTTTTGTCCCATCTTCACCAAATTTGCTGTGTGGCATCAAGACCCCTCCAGGATAAAAAGTGATTAAAATCTTGTGGCTGCGTCACACGGTGTGGGTGTGGCATGGCGGCCATTTTGAACAAAATCGCCATTTGGAACAAAATTGTTTTTGGAGGTGAAGGGATCCATGTAAAATCACCAAATCCACACAAATCCTCATTAATCTCAAGACCTAATTAAAGCTGCAAGCAGCGTCAAACGGGCCCTCGCTCCTGATCATGCTCCTCTCCACACAACCTTGTCTAGGCGGCGCCGTAGAGCCGATTAGAATTTTGCCTGTGCAAATCTGTTGGTCTTGGGATACTATATGTGTGTACCAAATTTCATGTTTGTAGGATAAAGCAATGATTTTATATGAGTATTTGAATATTTCTAGGGGTTGCTGTGGAGCCGTTTGACCACGCCCATTTGTGAATTGTATATTAAATATTAGGTCTTGAGATTAATGAGGTTTTGTGTGGAATTGGTGATTTTACATGTATCACTTCACCTCCAAAACCAATTTCGTTCCACATGGCGATGTTGTTCAAAATGGCTGCCATGCCACGCCCACACCGTGTGACGTAGCTACTAGATTTTAATAACTTTTCATCCTGGAGGGGTCCAGATGCCACACAGTGAATTTGGTGAAGATCGGACAAAAATCCTGGGAGAAGTTCGTTAATTTCCAATGCCTGCGCACGTGTTCCATGGTACAATCTTAAGCTTTTTGTTCAAAATGGCCGCCATGCCACGCCCACACCGTGTGACGCAGCCACAAGATTTTAATAACTTTTCATCCTGGAGGGGTGTAGATGCCACACAGTGAATTTGGTGAAGATCGGATAAAAATCCTGGGAGGAGTTTGTTAAATTCCAATGCCTGCGCACCACGTGTTCTAGTTGGCGCTGTTGAGCTTTTTTGTTCAAAATGGCCGCCATGCCACGCCCACACCGTGTGACGCAGCCACAAGATTTTAATAACTTTTCATCCTGGAGGGGTCTAGATGCCACACAGCAAATTTGGTGAAGATCGGATAAAAATCCTGGGAGGAGTTTGTTAAATTCCAATGCCTGCACACTACGTGTTGTAGTTGGCGCTGTTTAGCTTTTTTGTTCAAAATGGCCGCCATGCCACGCCCACACCGTGTGAAGCAGCCACAAGATTTTAATAACTTTTCATCCTGGAGGGGACTAGATGCCACACAGCGAATTTGGTGAAGATCGGATAAAAATCCTGGGAGGAGTTCGTTAAATTCCAATGCCTGCGCACCACATGCTGTAGGGGGCGCTGTTGAGCTTTTTTTGAAATTTCAACATCAGGAATTTTTTTGTCTTGGGCTACTGTACCTGTGTACCAAATTTCATGAGTTTACGTGAAACTAGCCGTATTAACTCCACTAAAGCACAATTTTGTAGGTGGCGCTATTGAGTCATTTTGCCATTCATATGTGTAATTCCCCAAAAATATCAAATTTTTCACCAGTCCTGATATGTCTGCCCAATTTGGTGAGTTTTTGAGCATGTTTAGGGGGTCAAATTGAGGTTCAAAGTGGCGTAAGAAAAATTAAAGCTGCAAGCAGCGTCGGACGGGCCCTCGCTCCTCATTGCACTCCTCTTCACACGACCTTGTGTAGGGGGCGCTGTAGAGCCGATTGGAATTTCGACTGTGCAAATCTGTTGGTCTTGGGATACTATATGTATGTACCAAATTTCATGTTTGTAGGATAAAGCAGTGATTTTATATGAGTATTTGAATATTTTTAGGGGGCGCTGTGGAGCCGTTTGACCACGTCCATTCCTGAATTGTATATTAAATATTAGGTCTTGAGATTAATGAGGATTTGTGTGGATTTGGTGATTTTACATGGATCCCTTCACCTCCAAAACCCATTTCGTTTCACATGGCGATTTTGTTCAAAATGGCCGCCATGCCACGCCCACACCATGTGACGTATCCACGAGAATTTAATAACTTTTCATCCTGGAGGGGTCCAGATGCCACACAGTGAATTTGGTGAAGATCGGACAAAAATCCTGGGAGGAGTTCGTTAAATTCCAATGCCTGCGCACAACGTGTTCCATTGTACAATGTTCAGCTTTTTTGTTCAAAATGGCCGCCATGCCACGCCCACACCGTGTGATGCAGCCACAAGATTTTAATAGCTTTTCATCCTGGAGGGGTGTAGATGCCACACAGGGAATTTGGTGAAGATCGGCCAAAAATCCTGGGAGGAGTTTGTTAAATTCCAATGCCTGCGCACCACGTGTTGAAGTGGGCGAGGTTAAGCTTTTTTGTTCAAAATGGCCGCCATGCCACGCCCACACCGTGTGACACAGCCACAAGATTTTAATAACTTTTCATCCTGGAGGGGTCCAGATGCCACACAGCGAATTTGGTGAAGATCGAACAAAAATCCTGGGAGGAGTTCGTTAAATTCCAATGCCTGCGCACAGCATTTTCTAGGGAGTGCCATTGAGATTTTTTGTTCAAAATGGCCGCCATGCCACGCCCACACCATGTGACGTATCCACGAGATTTTAATAACTTGTCATCCTTGAGGGGAGCAGATGCCACACAGCGAATTTGGTGAAGATCGGATAAAAATCCTGGGAGGAGTTCGTTAAATTCCAATGCCTGCGCACAATGTGTTCCATTGTACAATGTTAAGCTTTTTTGTTCAAAATGGCCGCCATGCCACGCCCACACCGTGTGACGCAGCCACATGATTTTAATAACTTTTCATCCTGGAGGGGTCTAGATGCCACAGAGCGAATTTGGTGAAGATCGGCCAAAAATCCTGGGAGGAGTTCGTCAAATTCCAATGCCTGCGCACCACGTGTTGAAGTGGGCGAGGTTGAGCTTTTTTGTTCAAAATGGCCGCCATGCCACGCCCACACCGTGTGACGTATCCACGAGATTTTAATAACTTTTCATCCTGGAGGGGTGTAGATGCCACACAGCGAATTTGGTGAAAATTGGATAAAAATCCTGGGAGGAGTTTGTTAAATTCCAATGCCTGCGCACCACGTGTTCTAGTTGGCGCTGTTTAGCTTTTTCGTTCAAAATGGCCGCCATGCTACGCCCACACCGTGTGACGCAGCCACAAGATTTTAATAACTTTTCATCCTGGATGGGTCGAGATGCCACACAGCGAATTTGGTGAAGATCGGATAAAAATCCTGGGAGGAGTTCGAAAAATTCCAATGCCTACACACTACGTGCTCTAGGGGGCGCTGTTGAGCCTTTTTTGAAATTTTAAAAGCAGGAATGTTTTAGTCTTGGGCTACTGTACCTGTGTACCAAATTTCATGAGTTTACGTGAAACTAGCCGTATTAACTCCACTAAAGCCCAATTTTCAAGGTGGCGCTATTGAGTCATTTTTCCATTCATATGTGTAATTCCCCCAAAATATCAAATTTTTCACCAGTCCTGATGTGTGTGCCAAATTTGGTGAGTTTTTGAGCATGTTTAGGGGGTCAAATTGAGGTTCAAAGTGGCGTAAGAAAAAGAAACCGCCAAACCGCCAAAGAAACTCTAAGGGGACAATAGGGTCCTACGCACTGTAGTGCTCGGGCCCTAATTAAAGCTGCAAGCAGCGTCGGACGGGCCCTCGCTCCTCACCGCACTGCTCTACACATGACCTTGTCTAGGGGGCGTTGTAGAGCCGATTGGAATTTTGACCGTGCAAATCTGTTGGTCTTGGGATACTATATGTATGCACCAAATTTCATGTTTGTAGGATAAAGCAGTGATTTTATATGAGTATTTGAATATTTGTAGGGGGCGCTGTGGAGCCGTTTGAACACGTCCACTCCTGAATTGTATATTGAACGTTAGGTTTTGAGATTAATGAGGATTTGTGTGGATTTGGTGATTTTACATGGATCCCTTCACCTCCAAAACCCATTTCGTTCCACATGGCGATTTTGTTCAAAATGGCCGCCTTGCCACGCCCACACCATGTCACGTATCCACGAGAATTTAATAACTTTTCATCCTGGAGGGGTCTAGATGCCACACAGTGAATTTGGTGAAGATCGGACAAAAATCCTGGGAGGAGTTCGTCAAATTCCAATGCCTGCGCACAATGTGTTCCATTGTACAATGTTAAGCTTTTTTGTTCAAAATGGCCGCCATGCCACGCCCACACCGTGTGACACAGCCACAAGATTTTAATAACTTTTCATCCTGGAGGGGTCTAGATGCCACACAGCGAACTTGGTGAAAATCGAACAAAAATCCTGGGAGGAGTTTGTTAAATTCCAATGCCTGCGCACCACGTGTTGAAGTGGGCGAGGTTAAGCTTTTTTGTTCAAAATGGCCGCCATGCCACGCCCACACCGTGTGACGTATCCACGAGGTTTTAATAACTTTTCATCCTGGAGGGGTGTAGATGCCACACAGCGAATTTGGTGAAAATTGGATAAAAATCCTGGGAGGAGTTTGTTAAATTCCAATGCCTGCGCACCATGTGTTCTAGTTGGCGCTGTTTAGCTTTTTTGTTCAAAATGGCCGCCATGCCACGCCCACACCGTGTGACGCAGCCACAAGATTTTAATAACTTTTCATCCTGGAGGGGTCTAGATGCCACACAGCGAATTTGGTGAAGATGGGATAAAAATCCTGGGAGGAGTTCGATAAATTCCAATGCCTGCACACTACGTGCTCTAGGGGGCGCTGTTGAGCCTTTTTTGAAATTTTAAAAGCAGGAATGTTTTTGTCTCGGGCTACTGTACCTGTGTACCAAATTTCATGAGTTTACGTGAAACTAGCCGTATTAACTCCACTAAAGCCCAATTTTCTAGGTGGCGCTATTGAGTCATTTTGCCATTCAGATGTGTAATTCCCCCAAAATATCAAATTTTTCACCAGTCCTGATGTGTGTGCCAAATTTGGTGAGTTTTTGAGCATGTTTAGGGGGTCAAATTGAGGTTCAAAGTGGCGTAAGAAAAAGAAACCGCCAAACCGCCAAACACTAGAGGAACAATAGGGTCCTACGCACTGTAGTGCTTCGGGCCCTAATAAAGAAACCGCCAAACAAACCGCCAAACAAACCGCCACACCGCCAAAGAAACACGAGAAGAACAATAGGGTCCTACGCAATTAGGGCCCGAAGCACTACAGTGCGTAGGACCCTATTGTTCTTCTCGTGTTTCTTTGGCGGTTTGGCGGTTGGTTTATTAGGGCCCGAAGCACTACAGTGCGTAGGACCCTATTGTTCCTCTAGTTAGGGCCCGAGCCCGAAAAGGCAAAGGGCAGCGATCAGTGTGAAACACTGAACGCTGCCTTTGCCTTGCAGGGCAAAGGCCCTATTGTTCCTGCTCTGTTTCTTTCTTTATTAGGGCCCGAAGCACTACAGTGCGTAGGACCCTATTGTTCCTCTAGTGTTTGGCGGTTTGGCGGTTTGGCGGTTTAGCGGTTTGGCGGTTTCTTTTTCTTACGCCACTTTGAACCTCAATTTGACACCCTAAACATGCTCAAAAACTCACCAAATTTGGCACACACATCAAGACTGGTGAAAAATTTGATATTTTGGGGGAATTACACATATGAATGGCAAAATGACTCAATAGCGCCACCTAGAAAATTGGGCTTTAGTGGAGTTTATACGGCTAGTTTCACGTAAACTCATGAAATTTGGTACACAGGTACAGTAGCCCGAGACAAAAACATTCCTGCTTTTAAAATTTCAAAAAAGGCTCAACAGCGCCCCCTAGAGCACGTAGTGTACAGGCATTGGATTTTATTGAACTCCTCCCAGGATTTTTATCCGATCTTCACCAAATTCGCTGTGTGGCATCTAGACCCATCCAGGATGAAAAGTTATTAAAATCTTGTGGCTGCGTAACACGGTGTGGGCGTGGCATGGCGGCCATTTTGAACAAAAAAGCTAAACAGCGCCAACTAGAACACGTGGTGCGCAGGCATTGGAATTTAACAAACTCCTCCCAGGATTTTTATCCAATTTTCACCAAATTCGCTGTGTGGCATCTAGACCCATCCAGGATGAAAAGTTATGAAAATCTCGTGGATACGTCACACGGTGTGGGCGTGGCATGGCGGCCATTTTGAACAAAAAAGCGTAACCTCGCCCACTTCAACACGTGGTGCGCAGGCATTGGAATTTAACGAACTCCTCCCAGGATTTTTGGCTGATCTTCACCAAATTCGCTCTGTGGCATCTAGACCCCTCCAGGA
This sequence comes from Dascyllus trimaculatus, assembly GCA_024666655.1. Classification (NCBI taxonomy): domain Eukaryota; kingdom Metazoa; phylum Chordata; class Actinopteri; family Pomacentridae; genus Dascyllus; species Dascyllus trimaculatus. The sequence goes on from JAMOIN010002064.1 coordinate 196,946, forward strand.
TGAAAAGTTATTAAATTCTTGTGGCTGCGTCACACGGTGTGGGCGTGGCATCGCGGCCATTTTGAACAAAAAAGCTTAACATTGTACAATGGAACACATTGTGCGCAGGCATTGGAATTTAACGAACTCCTCCCAGGATTTTTGTCCGATCTTCACCAAATTCGCTGTGTGGCATCTGCACCCCTCAAGGATGATAAGTTATTAAAATCTCTTGGATACGTCACATGGTGTGGGCGTGGCATTGCGGCCATTTTGAACAAAAAATCTCAATGGCACCCCCTAGAAAATGCTGTGCGCAGGCATTGGAATTTAACGAACTCCTCCCAGGATTTTTGTTCGATCTTCACCAAATTCGCTGTGTGGCATCTAGACCCCTCCAGGATGAAAAGTTATTCAAATCTTGTGGCTGCATGACACGGTGTGGGCGTGGCATGGCGGCCATTTTGAACAAAAAAGCTTTACATTGTACAATGGAACACGTTGTGCGCAGGCATTGGAATTTAACGAACTCCTCTCAGGATTTTTGTCCGATCTTCACCAAATTCACTGTGTGGCATCTAGACCCCTCCAGGATGAAAAGTTATTAAATTCTCGTGGATACGTCACATGGTGTGGGCGTGGCATGGCGGCCATTTTGAACAAAATCGCCATGTGGAACGAAATGGGTTTTGGAGGTGAAGGGATCCATGTAAAATCACCAAATCCACACAAATCCTCATTAATCTCAAGACCTAATATTTAATATACAATTCAGGAATGGACGTGGTCAAACGGCTCCACAGCGCCCCCTAGAAATATTCAAATAGTCATATAAAATCACTGCTTTATCCTACAAACATAAAATTTGGTACATACATATAGTATCCCAAGACCAACAGATTTGCACAGTCGAAATTCTAATCGGCTCTACGGCGCCCCCTAGACAAGGTCGTGTGGAGAGGAGTGCGGTGAGGAGCGAGGGCCCGTCTGACGCTGCTTGCAGCTTTAATTTTTCTTACGCCAAATTGAACCTCAACTTGACCCCCTAAACATGCTCAAAAACTCACCAAATTTTGCACACACATTAGGACTGGCGAAAAATTTGATATTTTGGGGGAATTGCACATATGAATGGCAAAATGACTCAATAGCGCCACCTTAAAAGTTGGTCTTTAGTGGAGTTAATACGGCTAGTTTCACGTACAGCTATAAAATTTGGTACACAGGTACAGTAGCCCGAGACAAAAACATTCCTGCTTTTGAAATTTTGAAAAAGCTCCACGGCGCCCCCTAGAAAACGTGGTGCGCAGGCATTGGAATTTAACAAACTCCTCCTAGGATTTTTATCCGGTCTTCACCAAATTCGCTGTGTGGCATCTAAACCCATCCAGGATGAAAAGTTATTAAAATCTTGTGGCTGCGTCACACGGTGTGGGCGTGGCATGGCGTCCATTTTCACCAATTTTGCCACATGGAATGAAATGAGTTTTGGAGATGAAAGGATCCACCTAATATCACCAAATCCACACAAATCCTCATCAATCTCAAACGCTAAGGTTTAATATACAATTCATGAATGGACATGGTCAAACGGCTCCACAGCGCCCCCTGCAAATATTGAAATACTCATAAAAAATCACTGCTGTATCCTACAAACATGAAATTTGGTACATACATATAGAATCCCGAGTCCAACAAATTTGCACAGTCGAAATTCTAATCGGCTCTATAGCGCCCCCTAGAAAAAGTCGTGTGGAGACATTGGAATTTAACGAACTCCTCCCAGGATTTGTATCCGATGTTCACCAAATTCGCTGTGTGGCATCTAGACCCATCCAAGAAGAAAAGTTATTAAAATCTCGTGGCTGCGTCACACGGTGTGGGCGTGGCATGGCGGTAATTTTGAGCAAACTTGCCATGTTGAACAAAATGAGATTTGGAGGTGAAGGGATCCATGTAAAATCACCAAATCCACACAAGTCCTCATTAATCTCAAGAACTAACATTTAATATGCAATTCATGAATGGACATGTTCAAACGGCTCCACAGCGCCCCCTACAAATATTCAAATACTCATAAAAAATCACTGTTTTATTCTACAAACATAAAATTTGGAATATACACATACGAACCCGAGACCAACAGATTTACACAGTCGAAATTCCAATGAGCTCTACAGCGCCCCCTAGACAAAGTCATTTGGACACATTGGAATTTAACGAACTCCTCCCAGGATTTTTATCCGATCTTCACCAAATTTGCAGTGTGGCATCAAGACCCTTCCCGGATGAAAAGTTATTAAAATCTCGTAGCTGCCTCATATGGTGTGGGCGTGGCATGGCAGCCATTTTGAGCGTGCGACCATGAAGTGTGAAATACTCATAACTTCATTGCACATGATCAGATGTGAATGAAACTTGATATGTTTTATGACAGGCTATCCATCAACACTCGGGCGCAGCCAAACAGCCCCACAGCGCCCCCTAGAAATTTCAAAAATTCATATAAAATCATCGCTTTATCCTACAGACATGAAATTTGGTACGTGTGCAGAGCAGTAACACAACTGTGTACTTTAAAGATTCCTGTCATCTTCAGAGCGGCGGTGCGGGGGGGGGAGCGAGGGCACGTCCGACGCTGCTTGCAGCTTTAATTAGGGCCCGAAGCACTACAGTGCGTAGGACCCTATTGTTCCTCTAGTGTTTGGCGGTTTGGCGGTTTGGCGGTTTCTTTTTCTTACGCCACTTTGAACCTCAATTTGACCCCCTAAACATGCTCAAAAACTCACCAAATTTGGCACACACATCAGGACTGGTGAAAAATTTGATATTTTGGGGGAATTACACATATGAATGGCAAAATGACTCAATAGCGCCACCTACAAAATTGGCCTTTAGTGGAGTTAATACGGCTAGTTTCACGTAAACTCATGAAATTTGGTACACAGGTACAGTAGCCCGAGACAAAAACATTCCTGCTTTTAAAATTTCAAAAAAGGCTCAACAGCGCCCCCTAGAGCACGTAGTGTGCAGGCAATGGAATTTAACGAACTCCTCCTAGGATTTTTGTCCGATTTTCACCAAATTCGCTGTGTGGCATATAGACCCATCCAGGATGAAAAGTTATTAAAATCTTGTGGCTGCGACACACGATGTGGGCGTGGCATGGCGGCCATTTTGAACAAAAAAGCTAAACAGCGCCAACTAGAACACGTGGTGCACAGGCATTGGAATTTAACAAACTCCTCCCAGGATTTTTATCCAATTTTCACCAAATTCGCTGTGTGGCATCTACACCCCTCCAGGATGAAAAGTTATTAAAATCTCGTGGATACGTCACACGGTGTGGGCGTGGCATGGCGGCCATTTTGAACAAAAAAGCGTAACCTCGCCCACTTCAACACGTGGTGCGCAGGCATTGGAATTTAACGAACTCCTCCCAGGATTTTTGTTCGATCTTCACCAAATTCGCTGTGTGGCATCTAAACCCCTCCAGGATGAAAAGTTATTAAAATCTTGTGGCTGCATCACACGGTGTGGGCGTGGCATGGCGGCCATTTTGAACAAAAAAGCTTAACATTGTACAATGGAACACGTTGTGCGCAGGCATTGGAATTTAACGAACTCCTCCCAGGATTTTTTTCCGATCTTCACCAAATTCACTGTGTGGCATCTAGACCCCTCCAGGATTAAAAGTTATTAAATTCTCGTGGATACGTCACATGGTGTGGGCGTGGCATGGCGGCCATTTTGAACAAAATCGCCATGTGGAACGAAATGGGTTTTGGAGGTGAAGGGATCCATGTAAAATCACCAAATCCACACAAATCCTCATTAATCTCAAGACCTAATATTTAATATACAATTCAGGAATGGACGTGGTCAAACGGCTCCACAGCGCCCCCTAGAAATATTCAAATAGTCATATAAAATCACTGCTTTATCCTACAAACAAAAAATTTGGTACATACATATAGTATCCCAAGACCAACAGATTTGCACAGTCGAAATTCTAATTGGCTCTACGGCGCCCCCTAGACAAGGTCGTGTGGAGAGGAGTGTGGTGAGGAGCGAGGGCCCGTCCGACGCTGCTTGCAGCTTTAATTAGGGCCCGAAGCACTACAGTGCGTAGGACCCTATTGTTCCTCTAGTGTTTGGCGGTTTGGCGGTTTGGCGGTTTGTTTGGCGGTTTGGCGGTTTGGCGGTTTGTTTGGCGGTTTGGCGGTTTGGCGGTTTCTTTTTCTTACGCCACTTTGAACCTCAATTTGACCCCCTAAACATGCTCAAAAACTCACCAAATTTGGCACACACATCAAGACTGGTGAAAAATTTGATATTTTGGGGGAATTGCACATATGAATGGCAAAATGACTCAATAGCGCCACCTAGAAAATTGTGCTTTAGTGGAGTTATTATGGCTAGTTTCACGTAAACTCATGAAATTTGGTACACAGGTACAGTAGCCCGAGACAAAAACATTCCTGCTTTTAAAATTTCAAAGAAGGCTCAACAGCGCCCCCTAGAGCACGTAGTGTGCAGGCATCGGAATTTATCGAACTCCTCCCAGGATTTTTATCCGATCTTCACCAAATTCGCTGTGTGGCATCTAGACCCATCCAGGATGAAAAGTTATTAAAATCTTGTGGCTGCGTCACACGGTGTGGGCGTGGCATGGCGGCCATTTTGAACAAAAAAGCTAAACAGCGCCAACTAGAACACGTGGTGCGCAGGCATTGGAATTTAACAAACTCCTCCCAGGATTTTTATCCAATTTTCACCAAATTCGCTGTGTGGCATCCAGACCCCTCCAGGATGAAAAGTTATTAAAATCTCGTGGATACGTCACACAGTGTGGGCGTGGCATGGCGGCCATTTTGAACAAAAAAGCTTAACCTCGCCCACTTCAACACGTGGTGCGCAGGCATTGAAATTTAACGAACTCCTCCCAGGATTTTTGGCCGATCTTCACCAAATTCGCTCTGTGGCATCTAGACCCCTCCAGGATGAAAAGTTATTAAATTCTTGTGGCTGCGTCACACGGTGTGGGCGTGGCATCGCGGCCATTTTGAACAAAAAAGCTTAACATTGTGCAATGGAACACATTGTGCGCAGGCATTGGAATTTAACGAACTCCTCCCAGGATTTTTGTCCGATCTTCACCAAATTCGCTGTGTGGCATCTGCACCCCTCAAGGATGACAAGTTATTAAAATCTCGTGGATACGTCACATGGTGTGGGCGTGGCATGGCGGCCATTTTGAACAAAAAATCTCAATGGCACCCCCTAGAAAATGCTGTGCGCAGGCATTGTAATTTAACGAACTCCTCCCAGGATTTTTGTTCGATCTTCACCAAATTCGCTCTGTGGCATCTACACCCCTCCAGGATGAAAAGTTATTGAAATCTAGTGGCTGTGTCACACGGTGTGGGCGTGGCATGGCGGCCATTTTGAACAAAAAAGCTTAACCTCGCCCACTTCAACACGTGGTGCGCAGGCATTGGAATTTAACAAACTCCTCCCAGGATTTTTGTCCGATCTTCACCAAATTCACTGTGTGGCATCTGGAACCCTCCAGGATGAAAAGTTATTAAATTCTCGTGGATACGTCACATGGTGTGGGCGTGGCATGGCAGCCATTTTGAACAAAATCGCCATGTGGAACGAAATGGGTTTTGGAGGTGAAGGGATCCATGTAAAATCACCAAATCCACAAGAATCCTCATTAATCTCAAGACCTAATATTTAATATACAATTCAGGAATGGACGTGGTCAAACGGCTCCACAGCGCCCCCTAGAAATATTCAAATAGTCATATAAAATCACTGCTTTATCCTACAAACATAAAATTTGGTACATACATATAGTATCCCAAGACCAACAGATTTGCACAGTCGAAATTCTAATCGGCTCTACGGCGCCCCCTAGACAAGGTCGTGTGGAGAGGAGTGCGGTGAGGAGCGAGGGCCCGTCCGACGCTGCTTGCAGCTTTAATTATTATTATTATTTTACCGCCAAATGAATTGCTTTTTTGAGGGCCTAAACATGCACAGATTCGCGTCAAAATCTGCACACACATCAGGACCGGTGAAAAATTTGATATTTTATGGGGTCTGTGCATGTGTGTCCCAAAATGGCTCCATAGCGCCCCCTGCAAAATTTAAAAAAGTGGTATTAGACCAACTGGAAGGACATTTCATCTACAGCTACAAAATTTGACAGGCATATTCAGCACATCAGGAAAGACAAAAAAGTCAATCATAGCCATGCTCTAAACCCAACAGGAAGTGACATATCTTGCGTTAACTGTGAAAAATCTGTGATGAACTCCTCCTAGGGGGTAAGTCTTAAAGACCTGAAATTTGGTCTGTACATACAACAGACCTTCCTGATGAAAAGTTATCAAAGTCTTCTATGTCGGTCAAAGGGTGTGGCCATGGCAGCCCCCCCGAATTACTGATCCTTCGCCATGCAACAGGAAGTGCAGGTCTAACTCTCTGAACATGCTCCAATCTGAATGAAACTTTACATGTATGATGACAGACCTGAGCTGATGTCATCCATATGAAAATATTCACTCACAGTCATAGCGCCACCTTGTGGCAACAGGAGTTTTGCTTTTTTAATACTTTTATGTACTGTTGTCAACCCGTTGTCCAGATTCACCTCAGACCTGCTGACATAAGCCTGAACACATTGATGATGAATCACAGAGAAAATGGTGACGTGTGGTCAAAGGGCGTGTGTGTGGCGGTGTGGCGAATTTTGATGTTTTGCCATGAAAATTCAAGGGCCTATATCTCAGCTGAACAAGAACCTATCTGCTCCAAACTTCATATTCAGAATGTCATGTCCAGTCTGAAGACATCCACACTCAAAAATTTTGAAATAGTCATAGCGCCACCAACTGGCAACAGGATTTTTTGGAATTACATTTGCCCTTCCCATTGCCCTAAACTTGCTCAAATAATTCTGAAAATTGTTGTGATGAGTCTTCACACCATGATCATGGCACAGTGTGAAGATTTTGGCATTTTACAAAATGCTGTTGCCGTGGCAACGTAAAGCTGATATGAAAAACAACTTGCCTTTGACAGCTCAAGAATTATCAAAACATCACCAAAATTTGCACACACATCACCACCAGCGAAAGGAAGAAAACTGTATGCATCTCAGCACAGCACGTGCTATAGCGCCCCCTACAGCATTTTTAACAAACAGCCCCTGCAGTACGTTTAACCTACGTCCACAAAATTTGGGGGACATATAGAACACATCAGGACGCACAAAAAATCCTCATGGAGCCACGCCCTAAACCCAACAGGAAGTCCGCCATTTTGAATTAATTGGACAAATTTGGACGAATGTTGTTCATTTTTGAGAACTATCTCCTCCTAGGGGACAACTCGCGCAGACCTCAAATTTGACCAGTATATACACCAGGACATTATGATCAAAAGTTATAAAAAGCTTCCTCCAATGTCAAAGGGCGTGGCCATAGCAACCCCCTGAAGTTTGATGCTTCGCCATGAAACATCAACTGCTGTGTAAATATCCTCTGCTTGCTCCAATCTGCCTCAAACTTTGCATGTTTAATCACACTCCTGCCCTGACCACATCCATGTGCCAAAATACATTCACAGCATGTGGCATAGCGCCCCCTGCAGTATTTTAAAAAATGGCCCACTCATCAAATTTAACCTACGTCTACAAAATTTGGCATGCATATGTAACACATCAGTGTGAACAAAAAAGTCTCTTGGAGCCATTCTCTAAGCCCAACAGGAAGTCGGCAATTTTGATTTCAATGTCGGATTTTTGCTGTTTTTGCTCATTTTCAGAAATTAATTGCTCACAGACGATAACTCCAAAACATCTGAAATTGTGCCCATATATGGAACACATCTTCAGGTTGAAAATATGTGAAAATCATATGCCAAACCCAAAGGGCGTGGCCATGGCAGCCGACTGAACTTTGATGCTTCGCCAGGAAGGAGGAAGTCTTGTTAAATCCCCTGTATGTGCTGCTATCTGCCTCAAACTTTAAATGTGTGATCAGGTTACAGCCCTGATGATTTCCATAGACCAATATACAGTAACAGTGATAGCGCCACCTGTTGGATGGACAGTAAGTGCTGCATAAACACTCTGTAATAATCCAATCTGGCAGAAATTTGACCTGTGTGTTCAGAATCCAGCCCTGGTTGCATTATTGGGCCTAAATGCGCTCCCGGTCGCAGCATCGCCTGACGGACGTGCTTGGGGTCGCCGACCAGTAAGGGGTGCGAGGACCCGTTCATCGCTGCTTGCAGCTTTAATTATTAGGGCCCGAGCCCGAAAAGGCAAAGGGCAGCGATCAGTGTGAAACACTGAACGCTGCCTTTGCCTTGCAGGGCAAAGGCCCTATTGTTCCTGCTCTGTTTCTTTCTTTATTTTTCTTACGCCAAATTGAACCTCAATTTGACCCCCTAAACATGCTCAAAAACTCACCAAATTTTGCACACACATTAGGACTGGCGAAAAATTTGATATTTTGGGGGAATTGCACATATGAATGGCAAAATGACTCAATAGCGCCACCTTAAAAGTTGGTCTTTAGTGGAGTTAATACGGCTAGTTTCACGTACAGCTATAAAATTTGGTACACAGGTACAGTAGCCCGAGACAAAAACATTCCTGCTTTTGAAATTTTGAAAAAGCTCCACGGCGCCCCCTAGAAAACGTGGTGCGCAGGCATTGGAATTTAACGAACTCCTCCTAGGATTTTTATCCGGTCTTCACCAAATTCGCTGTGTGGCATCTAAACCCATCCAGGATGAAAAGTTATTAAAATCTTGTGGCTGCGTCACACGGTGTGGGCGTGGCATGGCGTCCATTTTCACCAATTTTGCCACATGGAATGAAATGAGTTTTGGAGATGAAAGGATCCACCTAATATCACCAAATCCACACAAATCCTCATCAGTCTCAAACGCTAAGGTTTAATATACAATTCATGAATGGACATGGTCAAACGGCTCCACAGCGCCCCCTGCAAATATTGAAATACTCATAAAAAATCACTGCTGTATCCTACAAACATGAAATTTCGTACATACATATAGAATCCCGAGTCCAACAAATTTGCACAGTCGAAATTCTAATCGGCTCTATAGCGCCCCCTAGAAAAAGTCGTGTGGAGACATTGGAATTTAACGAACTCCTCCCAGGATTTGTATCCGATGTTCACCAAATTCGCTGTGTGGCATCTAGACCCATCCAAGAAGAAAAGTTATTAAAATCTCGTGGCTGCGTCACACGGTGTGGGCGTGGCATGGCGGTAATTTTGAGCAAACTTGCCATGTTGAACAAAATGAGATTTGGAGGTGAAGGGATCCATGTAAAATCACCAAATCCACACAAGTCCTCATTAATCTCAAGAACTAACATTTAATATGCAATTCATGAATGGACATGTTCAAACGGCTCCACAGCGCCCCCTACAAATATTCAAATACTCATAAAAAATCACTGTTTTATTCTACAAACATAAAATTTGGAATATACACATACGAACCCGAGACCAACAGATTTACACAGTCGAAATTCCAATGAGCTCTACAGCGCCCCCTAGACAAAGTCATTTGGACACATTGGAATTTAACGAACTCCTCCCAGGATTTTTATCCGATCTTCACCAAATTTGCAGTGTGGCATCAAGACCCTTCCCGGATGAAAAGTTATTAAAATCTCGTAGCTGCCTCATATGGTGTGGGCGTGGCATGGCAGCCATTTTGAGCGTGCGACCATGAAGTGTGAAATACTCATAACTTCATTGCACATGATCAGATGTGAATGAAACTTGATATGTTTTATGACAGGCTATCCATCAACACTCGGGCGCAGCCAAACAGCCCCACAGCGCCCCCTAGAAATTTCAAAAATTCATATAAAATCATCGCTTTATCCTACAGACATGAAATTTGGTACGTGTGCAGAGCAGTAACACAACTGTGTACTTTAAAGATTCCTGTCATCTTCAGAGCGGCGGTGCGGGGGGGGGAGCGAGGGCACGTCCGACGCTGCTTGCAGCTTTAATTAGGGCCCGAAGCACTACAGTGCGTAGGACCCTATTGTTCCTCTAGTGTTTGGCGGTTTGGCGGTTTGGCGGTTTCTTTTTCTTACGCCACTTTGAACCTCAATTTGACCCCCTAAACATGCTCAAAAACTCACCAAATTGGGCAGACATATCAGGACTGGTGAAAAATTTGATATTTTTGGGGAATTACACATATGAATGGCAAAATGACTCAATAGCGCCACCTACAAAATTGTGCTTTAGTGGAGTTAATACGGCTAGTTTCACGTAAACTCATGAAATTTGGTACACAGGTACAGTAGCCCAAGACAAAAAAATTCCTGATGTTGAAATTTCAAAAAAAGCTCAACAGCGCCCCCTACAGCATGTGGTGCGCAGGCATTGGAATTTAACGAACTCCTCCCAGGATTTTTATCCGATCTTCACCAAATTTGCAGTGTGGCATCAAGACCCTTCCCGGATGAAAAGTTATTAAAATCTCGTAGCTGCCTCATATGGTGTGGGCGTGGCATGGCAGCCATTTTGAGCGTGCGACCATGAAGTGTGAAATACTCATAACTTCATTGCACATGATCAGATGTGAATGAAACTTGATATGTTTTATGACAGGCTATCCATCAACACTCGGGCGCAGCCAAACAGCCCCACAGCGCCCCATAGAAATTTCAAAAATTCATATAAAGTCATCGCTTTATCCTACAGACATGAAATTTGGTACATGTGCAGAGCAGTAACACAACTGTGTACTTTAAAGATTCCTGTCATCTTCAGAGCGGCGGTGCGGGGGGGGAGCGAGGGCCCGTCCGACGCTGCTTGCAGCTTTAATTATTATTATTATTATTTTACCGCCAAATGAATTGCTTTTTTGAGGGCCTAAACATGCACCGATTCGCGTCAAAATCTGCACACACATCAGGACCGGTGAAAAATTTGATATTTTATGGGGTCTGTGCATGTGTGTCCCAAAATGGCTCCATAGCGCCCCCTGCAAAATTTAAAAAAGTGGTATTAGACCAACTGGAAGGACATTTCATCTACAGCTACAAAATTTGACAGGCATATTCAGCACATCAGGAAAGACAAAAAAGTCAATCATAGCCATGCTCTAAACCCAACAGGAAGTGACATATCTTGCGTTTACTGTGAAAAATCTGTGATGAACTCCTCCTAGGGGGTAAGTCTTAGAGACCTGAAATTTGGTCCGTACATATATCAGACCTTCCTGATGAAAAGTTATAAAAATCTTCTATGTCGGTCAAAGGGTGTGGCCATGGCAGCCCCCCCGATTTACTGATCCTTCGCCATGCAGCAGGAAGTGCAGGTCTAACTCTCTGAACATGCTCCAATCTGAATGAAACTTTACATGTATGATGACAGACCTGAGCTGATGTCATCCATATGATAATATTCACTCACAGTCATAGCGCCACCTTGTGGCAACAGGATTTTTGCTTTTTTAATACTTTTATGTACTGTTGTCAACCCGTTGTCCAGATTCACCTCAGACCTGCTGACATAAGCCTGAACACATTGATGATGAATCACAAAGAAAATGGTGACGTTTCATTTAAGGGCGTGTCTGTGGCAGCGTGGCGAATTTTGATGTTTCGCCATGAAATTTCAAGGGCCTATATCTCAGCTGAACAAGAACCTATCTGCTCCAAACTTCATATTCAGAATGTCATGTACAGTCTGAAGACATCCACACTCAAAAATCTTGAAATAGTCATAGCGCCACCAACTGGCAACGGGACGTTTTGGAATTACATTTGCCCATCCCATTGGCCTAAACTTGGTCAAATAATTCTGAAAATTGATGTGATGAGTCTTCACACCATGATCATGGCACAGTGTGAAGATTTTGGCATTTTATAAAACGCTGTTGCCGTGGCAACGCAAAGTTGATATGAAAAACAACTTACCTTTGACAGCATTAGAATTATCAAAACATCACCAAAATTTGCACACACATCACCACCAGCTGAAGGAAGAAGACTGTATGCATCTCAGCACAACACGTGCTATAGCGCCCCCTACAGCATTTTTAACAAACAGCCCCTGCAGTACATTTAACCTACGTCCACAAAATTTGGGGGACATATAGAACACATCAGGACGCACAAAAAATCCTCTTGGAGCCACGCCCTAAACCCAACAGGAAGTCCGGCATTTTGAATTAATTGGACAAATTTGGACGAATGTTGTTCATTTTTCAGAACTATCTCCTCCTAGGGGATAACTCGCGCAGACCTCAAATTTGACCAGTATATACACCAGGACATTATGATCAAAAGTTATAAAAAGCTTCCTCCAATGTCAAAGGGCGTGGCCATAGCAACCCCCTGAAGTTTGATGCTTCGCCATGAAACATCAACTGCTGTGTAAATATCCTCTGCTTGCTCCAATCTGCCTCAAACTTTGCATGTTTAATCACACTCCTGCCCTGACCACATCCATGTGCCAAAATACATTCACAGCATGTGGCATAGCGCCCCCTGCAGTATTTTAAAAAATGGCCCACTCATCAAATTTAACCTACGTCTACAAAATTTGGCATGCATATGTAACACATCAGTGTCAACAAAAAAGTCTCTTGGAGCCATTCTCTAAGCCCAACAGGGAGTCGGCCATTTTGATTTCAATGTCGGATTTTTGCTGTTTTTGCTCATTTTCAGAAATTAATTGCTCACAGACGATAACTCCAAAACATCTGAAATTGTGCCCATATATGGAACACATCTTCAGGTTGAAAATATGTGAAAATCATATGCCAAACCCAAAGGGCGTGGCCATGGCAGCCGACTGAACTTTGATGCTTCGCCAGGAAGGAGGAAGTCTTGTTAAATCCCCTGTATGTGCTGCTATCTGCCTCAAAACATTAAATGTGTGATCAGGTTACAGCCCTGATGATTTCCATACACCAATATGCAGTCACAGTGATAGCGCCACCTGTTGGATGGACAGTAAGTGCTGCATAAACAGTCTGTAATAATCCAATCTGGCAGAAATTTGACCTGTGTGTTCAGAATCCAGCCCTGGTTGCATTCATGGGCCTAAATGCGCTCCCGGTCGCAGCATCGCTTGACGGATGTGCTTGGGGTCGCCGACCAGCAAGGGGTGCGAGGACCCGTTCATCGCTGCTTGCAGCTTTAATTAGGGCCCGAAGCACTACAGTGCGTAGGACCCTATTGTTCCTCTAGTGTTTGGCGGTTTGGCGGTTTGTTTGGCGGTTTGTTTGGCGGTTTGGCGGTTTGGCGGTTTCTTTTTCTTACGCCACTTTGAACCTCAATTTGACCCCCTAAACATGCTCAAAAACTCACCAAATTTGGCACACACATCAGGACTGGTGAAAAATTTGATATTTTGGGGGAATTACACATATGAATGGCAAAATGACTCAATAGCGCCACCTAGAAAATTGGCCTTTAGTGGAGTTAATACGGCTAGTTTCACGTAAACTCATGAAATTTGGTACACAGGTACAGTAGCCCGAGACAAAAACATTCCTGCTTTTAAAATTTCAAAAAAGGCTCAACAGCGCCCCCTAGAGCACGTAGTGTGCAGGCAATGGAATTTAACGAACTCCTCCTAGGATTTTTGTCCGATTTTCACCAAATTCGCTGTGTGGCATCTAGACCCATCCAGGATGAAAAGTTATTAAAATCTTGTGGCTGCGACACACGATGTGGGCGTGGCATGGCGGCCATTTTGAACAAAAAAGCTAAACAGCGCCAACTAGAACACGTGGTGCGCAGGCATTGGAATTTAACAAACTCCTCCCAGGATTTTTATCCAATTTTCACCAAATTCGCTGTGTGGCATCCAGACCCCTCCAGGATGAAAAGTTATTAAAATCTCGTGGATACGTCACACAGTGTGGGCGTGGCATGGCGGCCATTTTGAACAAAAAAGCTTAACCTCGCCCACTTCAACACGTGGTGCGCAGGCATTGGAATTTAACGAACTCCTCCCAGGATTTTTGGCCGATCTTCACCAAATTCGCTCTGTGGCATCTAGACCCCTCCAGGATGAAAAGTTATTAAATTCTTGTGGCTGCGTCACACGGTGTGGGCGTGGCATCGCGGCCATTTTGAACAAAAAAGCTTAACATTGTACAATGGAACACATTGTGCGTAGGCATTGGAATTTAACGAACTCCTCACAGGATTTTTGTCCGATCTTCACCAAATTCGCTGTGTGGCATCTGCACCCCTCAAGGATGACAAGTTATTAAAATCTCGTGGATACGTCACATGGTGTGGGCGTGGCATGGCGGCCATTTTGAACAAAAAATCTCAATGGCACCCCCTAGAAAATGCTGTGCGCAGGCATTGTAATTTAACGAACTCCTCCCAGGATTTTTGTTCGATCTTCACCAAATTCGCTCTGTGGCATCTACACCCCTCCAGGATGAAAAGTTATTGAAATCTAGTGGCTGTGTCACACGGTGTGGGCGTGGCATGGCGGCCATTTTGAACAAAAAAGCTTAACCTCGCCCACTTCAACACGTGGTGCGCAGGCATTGGAATTTAACAAACTCCTCCCAGGATTTTTGTCCGATCTTCACCAAATTCACTGTGTGGCATCTGGAACCCTCCAGGATGAAAAGTTATTAAATTCTCGTGGATACGTCACATGGTGTGGGCGTGGCATGGCAGCCATTTTGAACAAAATCGCCATGTGGAACGAAATGGGTTTTGGAGGTGAAGGGATCCATGTAAAATCACCAAATCCACACAAATCCTCATTAATCTCAAGACCTAATATTTAATATACAATTCAGGAATGGACGTGGTCAAACGGCTCCACAGCGCCCCCTAGAAATATTCAAATAGTCATATAAAATCACTGCTTTATCCTACAAACATAAAATTTGGTACATACATATAGTATCCCAAGACCAACAGATTTGCACAGTCGAAATTCAAATCGGCTCTACGGCGCCCCCTAGACAAGGTCGTGTGGAGAGGAGTGCGGTGAGGAGCGAGGGCCCGTCTGACGCTGCTTGCAGCTTTAATTAGGGCCCGAAGCACTACAGTGCGTAGGACCCTATTGTTCCTCTAGTGTTTGGCGGTTTGGCGGTTTGGCGGTTTAGCGTTTGGCGGTTTGGCGGTTTGGCGGTTTCTTTTTCTTACGCCACTTTGAACCTCAATTTGACCCCCTAAACATGCTCAAAAACTCACCAAATTTTGCACACACATCAGGAATGGTGAAAAATTTGATATTTTGGGGGAATTACACATATGAATGGCAAAATGACTCAATAGCGCCACCTAGAAAATTGGCTTTAGTGGAGTTAATACGGCTAGTTTCACGTAAACTCATGAAATTTGGTACACATGTACAGTAGCCCAAGACAAAAACATTCCTGCTTTTAAAATTTCAAAAAAGGCTCAACAGCGCCCCCTAGAGCACGTAGTGTGCAGGCATTGGAATTTATCGAACTCCTCCCAGGATTTTTATCCGATCTTCACCAAATTCGCTGTGTGGCATCTAGACCCATCCAGGATGAAAAGTTATTAAAATCTTGTGGCTGCGTCACACGGTGTGGGCGTGGCATGGCGGCCATTTTGAACAAAAAAGCTAAACAGCGCCAACTAGAACACGTGGTGCGCAGGCATTGGAATTTAACAAACTCCTCCCAGGATTTTTATCCAATTTTCACAAATTCGCTGTGTGGCATCTACACCCCTCCAGGATGAAAAGTTATTAAAATCTCGTGGATACGTCACACGGTGTGGGCGTGGCATGGCGGCCATTTTGAACAAAAAAGCGTAACCTCGCCCACTTCAACACGTGGTGCGCAGGCATTGGAATTTAACGAACTCCTCCCAGGATTTTTGGCCGATCTTCACCAAATTCGCTCTGTGGCATCTACACCCCTCAAGGATGAAAAGTTATTAAATTCTTGTGGCTGCGTCACACGGTGTGGGCGTGGCATCGCGGCCATTTTGAACAAAAAAGCTTAACATTGTACAATGGAACACATTGTGCGCAGGCATTGGAATTTAACGAACTCCTCCCAGGATTTTTGTCCGATCTTCACCAAATTCACTGTGTGGCATCTAGACCCCTCCAGGATGAAAAGTTATTAAATTCTCGTGGATACGTCACATGGTGGTGGCGTGGCATGGCGGCCATTTTGAACAAAATCGCCATGTGGAACGAAATGGGTTTTGGAGGTGAAGGGATCCATGT
This sequence comes from Dascyllus trimaculatus, assembly GCA_024666655.1. Classification (NCBI taxonomy): domain Eukaryota; kingdom Metazoa; phylum Chordata; class Actinopteri; family Pomacentridae; genus Dascyllus; species Dascyllus trimaculatus. The sequence goes on from JAMOIN010002064.1 coordinate 213,199, forward strand.
AAAATCACCAAATCCACACAAATCCTCATTAATCTCAAGACCTAATATTTAATATACAATTCAGGAATGTACGTGGTCAAACGGCTCCACAGCGCCCCCTAGAAATATTCAAATAGTCATATAAAATCACTGCTTTATCCTACAAAGATAAAATTTGGTACATACAAACATAAAATTTGGTACATACATACAAGACCAAGACCAACAGATTTGCACAGTCGAAATTCTAATCGGCTCTACGGCGCCCCCTAGGCAAGGTCGTGTGGAGAGGAGTGCGGTGAGGAGCGAGGGCCCGTCTGACGCTGCTTGCAGCTTTAATTTTTTTTACTCTTTTTCATGAATCTGAATAACAGGTACTGCTTGCAAAACTCCTCCCTCCATCCACTGACTGGCCAATCATAGCTTAGCAACCGTAACTAGGCACAGAGGCAGGCCTGCCAAACTTTGTATTTCTTCATATCTTTAAGAGGAGTGCATGGAGTTTTATTAAAATTGATAAAAAAGTGTCTGGAGGGTCATGTCTCTTTTTAGCCTCTGCAAAATGAAAAAAAAACACAAGAGCAAAAGTGTAAGATATGGATTTTGAACAGTTTGTTCATCTGCTAGCAAGCAGAAGTCTAACGAATTTCCAGCTGCCGAACCAACAAGTAACTGACTACATTATTTGTAGTATATACTGACTATGAAGAAGCTGGTCATGGAGTTTAGGGTAATTAGGGCCCGAAGCACTACAGTGCGTAGGACCCTATTGTTCTTCTAGTGTTTCTTTGGCGGTTTGGCGGTTTGTTTGGCGGTTTCTTTATTAGGGCCCGAAGCACTACTGTGCGTAGGACCCTATTGTTCCTCTAGTGTTTGGCGGTTTGGCGGTTTGTTTGGCGGTTTGGCGGTTTGGCGGTTTCTTTTTCTTACGCCACTTTGAACCTCAATTTGACCCCCTAAACATGCTCAAAAACTCACCAAATTTGGCACACACATCAAGACTGGTGAAAAATTTGATATTTTGGGGGAATTACACATATGAATGGCAAAATGACTCAATAGCGCCACCTAGAAAATTGGGCTTTAGTGGAGTTAATACGGCTAGTTTCACGTAAACTCATGAAATTTGGTACACATGTACAGTAGCCCAAGACAAAAAAATTCCTGCTTTTAAAATTTCAAAAAAGGCTCAGCAGCGCCCCCTAGAGCACGTACTGTGCAGGCATTGGAATTTATCGAACTCCTCCCAGGATTTTTATCCGATCTTCACCAAATTCGCTGTGTGGCATCTAGACCCATCCAGGATGAAAAGTTATTAAAATCTTGTGGCTGCGTCACACGGTGTGGGCGTGGCATGGCGGCCATTTTGAACAAAAAAGCTAAACAGCGCCAACTAGAACACGTGGTGCGCAGGCATTGGAATTTAACAAACTCCTCCCAGGATTTTTATCCAATTTTCACCAAATTCGCTGTGTGGCATCTACACCCCTCCAGGATGAAAGTTATTAAAATCTCGTGGATACGTCACACGGTGTGGGCGTGGCATGGCGGCCATTTTGAACAAAAAAGCTAAACCTCGCCCACTTCAACACGTGGTGCGCAGGCATTGGAATTTAACAAACTCCTCCCAGGATTTTTATCCAATTTTCACCAAATTCGCTGTGTGGCATCTACACCCCTCCAGGATGAAAAGTTATTAAAATCTCGTGGATACGTCACACGGTGTGGGCGTGGCATGGCGGCCATTTTGAACAAAAAAGCTTAACCGCGCCCACTTCAACACGTGGTGCGCAGGCATTGGAATTTAACGAACTCCTCCCAAGATTTTTGGCCGATCTTCACCAAATTCGCTCTGTGGCATTTACACCCCTCAAGCATGAAAAGTTATTAAAATCTTGTGGCTGCGTCACACGGTGTGGGCGTGGCATGGCGGCCATTTTGAACAAAAAAGCTAAACAGCGCCAACTACAACACGTGGTGCGCAGGCATTGGAATTTAACGAACTCCTCCCAGGATTTTTATCCAATTTTCACCAAATTCGCTGTGTGGCATCTACACCCCTCCAGGATGAAAAGTTATTAAAATCTCGTGGATACGTCACACGGTGTGGGCGTGGCATGGCGGCCATTTTGAACAAAAAAGCTTAACCTCGCCCACTTCAACACGTGGTGCGCAGGCATTGGAATTTAACGAACTCCTCCCAAGATTTTTGGCCGATCTTCACCAAATTCGCTCTGTGGCATTTACACCCCTCAAGGATGAAAAGCTATTAAATTCTTGTGGCTGCGTCACACGGTGTGGGCGTGGCATCGCGGCCATTTTGAACAAAAAAGCTTAACATTGTACAATGGAACACATTGTGCGCAGGCATTGGAATTTAACGAACTCCTCCCAGGATTTTTGTCCGATCTTCACCAAACTCGCTGTTTGGCATCTGCACCCCTCAAGGATGACAAGTTATTAAAATCTCGAAGATACATCACATGGTGTGGGCGTGGCATGGCGGCCATTTTGAACAAAAAATCTCAATGGCACCCCCTAGAAAATGTTGTGCGCAGGCATTGTAATTTAACGAACTCCTCCCAGGATTTTTGTTCGATCTTCACCAAATTCGCTGTGTGGCATCTAGACACCTCCAGGATGAAAAGTTATTAAAATCTTGTTGCTGTGTCACACGGTGTGGGCGTGGCATGGCGGCCATTTTGAACAAAAAAGCTTAACCTCGCCCACTTCAACACGTGGTGCGCAGGCATTGGAATTTAACGAACTCCTCCCAGGATTTTTGGCCGATCTTCACCAAATTCCCTGTGTGGCATCTACACCCCTCCAGGATGAAAAGTTATTAAAATCTTGTGGCTGCATCACACGGTGTGGGCGTGGCATGGCGGCCATTTTGAACAAAAAAGCTTAACATTGTACAATGGAACACGTTGTGCGCAGGCATTGGAATTTAACGAACTCCTCCCAGGATTTTTGTCCGATCTTCACCAAATTCACTGTGTGGCATCTAGACCCCTCCAGGATGAAAAGTTATTAAATTCTCGTGGATACGTCACATGGTGTGGGCGTGGCATGGCGGCCATTTTGAACAAAATCGCCATGTGGAACGAAATGGGTTTTGGAGGTGGAGGGATCCATGTAAAATCACCAAATCCACACAAATCCTCATTAATCTCAAGACCTAATATTAAATATACAATTCAGGAATGGACGTGGTCAAACGGCTCCACAGCGCCCCCTAGAAATATTCAAATAGTCATATAAAATCACTGCTTTATCCTACAAACATAAAATTTGGTACATACATATAGTATCCCAAGACCAACAGATTTGCACAGTCGAAATTCCAATCGGCTCTACAGCGCCCCCTAGACAAGGTCGTGTGGAGAGTTGTGCGTTGAGAAGCGAGGGCCCGTCCGACGCTGCTTGCAGCTTTAATTAGGGCCCGAAGCACTACAGTGCGTAGGACCCTATTGTTCCTCTAGTGTTTGGCGGTTTGGCGGTTTGGCGGTTTCTTTTTCTTACGCCACTTTGAACCTCAATTTGACCCCCTAAACATGCTCAAAAACTCACCAAATTTTGCACACACATCAGGAATGGTGAAAAATTTGATATTTTGGGGGAATTACACATATGAATGGCAAAATGACTCAATAGCGCCACCTAGAAAATTGGGCTTTAGTGGAGTTAATACGGCTAGTTTCACGTAAACTCATGAAATTTGGTACACAGGTACAGTAGCCCGAGACAAAAACATTCCTGCTTTTAAAATTTCAAAAAAAGGCTCAACAGCGCCCCCTACAGCACGTAGTGTGCAGGCATTGGAATTTATCGAACTCCTCCCAGGATTTTTATCCGATCTTCACCAAATTCGCTGTGTGGCATCTAGACCCATCCAGGATGAAAAGTTATTAAAATCTTGTGGCTGCGTCACACGGTGTGGGCGTGGCATGGCGGCCATTTTGAACAAAAAAGCTAAACAGCGCCAACTAGAACACGTGGTGCGCAGGCATTGGAATTTAACAAACTCCTCCCAGGATTTTTATCCAATTTTCACCAAATTCGCTGTGTGGCATCTACACCCCTCCAGGATGAAAAGTTATTAAAATCTCGTGGATACGTCACACGGTGTGGGCGTGGCATGGCGGCCATTTTGAACAAAAAAGCGTAACCTCGCCCACTTCAACACGTGGTGCGCAGGCATTGGAATTTAACGAACTCCTCCCAGGATTTTTGGCCGATCTTCACCAAATTCGCTCTGTGGCATCTAGACCCCTCCAGGATGAAAAGTTATTAAATTCTTGTGGCTGCGTCACACAGTGTGGGCGTGGCATCGCGGCCATTTTGAACAAAAAAGCTTAACATTGTACAATGGAACACATTGTGCGCAGGCATTGGAATTTAACGAACTCCTCCCAGGATTTTTTTTTTTTTTTCACCAAATTCACTGTGTGGCATCTACACCCCTCCAGGATGAAAAGTTATTAAATTCTCGTGGATACGTCACATGGTGGTGGCGTGGCATGGCGGCCATTTTGAACAAAATCGCCATGTGGAACGAAATGGGTTTTGGAGGTGAAGGGATCCATGTAAAATCACCAAATCCACACAAATCCTCATTAATCTCAAGACCTAATATTTAATATACAATTCAGGAATGTACGTGGTCAAACGGCTCCACAGCGCCCCCTAGAAATATTCAAATACTCATATAAAATCACTGCTTTATCCTACAAACATAAAATTTGGTACATACAAACATAAAATTTGGTACATACATACAAGACCAAGACCAACAGATTTGCACAGTCGAAATTCTAATCGGCTCTACGGCGCCCCCTAGGCAAGGTCGTGTGGAGAGGAGTGCGGTGAGGAGCGAGGGCCCGGCTGACGCTGCTTGCAGCTTT
>JAMOIN010001596.1:0-83350 GCA_024666655.1 Dascyllus trimaculatus
GCCAGAGCCCAGCTGAACAACATCTCAGCTGATTAGCTGAGCTGAAGACCTGCTCTGAAGCGGCCAGTCTTCCCGCCTCCGGACCTGCCTGATTGGGCCACCACTCTCAATATAAGAGGTGCTGCTGAAGTGTCGGATGCTCACCTTCTGTGTGTTTTTACAGAGATGATGGAGTCTTGTTTAGCCTGGAAGCCGGAGCGAGTCGGACCGGTGGAGGTGGACGACATTAAGAGAAACCTGCTGAGTGAATTCGCTGCTCTGCCTGCACAGGTGAGTCTTACCTGTCTGTGCTGATCAGGAGGATGCTGCTGAGGCAGGCTAGTGACGGATGCTGTTGTTCTCTCAGCAGGACAGCGTTCAGTCGCAGACGGAGAACCTGCAGGTTTACCTGAGAGTTCGACCCTTTACTTCAGCTGAGAGCGACAACGGAGAGTCTCAGGTAACACACACACACACACACACACACAGACACACACACACACACAGACACAAACACACACACACACACACTCTGTAAAACTCACAGTCACATGTGTGTGTCTTTAAAACCAACGGGTTCTTTTTTCCTGTCAATCGATTGATCATCTAATCGAGGTTTGAAGCTCAACCATTCTAGCCAATCAGAATCCAGCAGCTGTGTTTTCATCTGCAGGACTGTGTGACCATCGAGGGGCCCCAAACTGTGGTCCTCAAGGCCCCCAGGAGCTGTCAATCAAACCGACAGGGCGACAAGTCCCTCCCACAAACGGCACAGCGGTTCACCTTCACACAGGTAGCCAGTTGCACCTGTCCTCCTGCGTCTCTGTCTGTCTCTAGGTGTTCATGCTGTTGTGTTGCTGAGCCTTTTTGAACTGTTTTCGTCCTGTTGTGTTGTCGAGGTGTTCGGTCCGGAGGCCAGTCAGAGGAAGGTGTTCGATGGTTCTGTTCGTGGTCTGGTCCAAAACGTCCTGCAGGGAGGAAACTGTCTGGTGTTCACCTACGGAGTCACCAACGCTGGAAAGACCTTCACCTTCCTCGGTCAGAGCCAACCTGTCTGTCTCATTAAATGTCTCTCTGTCCAACAGTCTGTCTAACGTTCTGTTTGTCCGTCAGGTTCGGACCATGACTCCGGTCTGCTGCCCAGGTCTCTGTCTGTGATCTTTAACAGTATTGAAGGTCGTCTGTATGGTCGCTGCGACCTGAAGCCTCAGCGCTGCCGAGACTTCAGCAGACTGACTGCAGACCAGCAGGCAGCAGAGAGCAGCAGCAAGAGGAACCTGCTGAGGCTGCTCAAGGAGGTAGGACGCTCTGACATCATCACTGACATCACTGCACAGTTAATTCAAATATCACTGCCGCTGTAATGTCTTGATAAAGTCAAAATGTGTCACAACGAAACATTTAGTATTAAATATAATAAAATAATAAGTAAATAAGCTGCAAATCAGTCTGTAGAATATCTGACCATCCCCACTAACATCATGACTGATGTCACAACATGCGTTAAAAAACCACAGTATGATTTTTATGTTTTAGTATTTGGTGCATTGATCTGACGGGTCTCTGCTTTCTGTCTGCAGAGCGACAAAACTCTGACATGTGGAACATCCGCTTCTCTGGAGGGTCAGTGACTCAGATTCATTACTGACGAGAGATTTAACCTGCAGCCTCACGTTGATCGGCCTGACTGTGTGTGTTTCATGTGTTTTGTGTGTCTGTGTGTGTTTCATGTGTTTTGTGTGTCTGTGTGTGTTTCATGTGTTTTGTGCATCCAGGCTCGTCTCTCGGCAGCGACAGCAGTGTGAACAGCGTCTCTGAAGCCGACAGTTTCTGTCTGGACGTCGACTCAAATGTCCGTTTCTCCGTCTGGGTTTCATTCTGTGAGATTTACAACGAAAACATCCACGACCTGCTGGAACAGGTAACGCTCCCACCTGTCCTCCTGCACCTGTGAGATCCTTCCTCTCACCTGGAGGTTCCTGAGGTGTTACAGTCCGAAATAAAACAACTTATTCTGTGAGATCAGTAGCTTAAACGTTTGATTAGAACTGTCCTTGAGTTCATTGACAAGCTTTGCAGTGGAAACTGTGGGACTGGAGGAACAGAATCCACCTCATCAACCGACGGTTTGGACAGTTCAAGGAACAGAGGAAAGTCAGAGGATTGTGGTCAGTGTAAACCACCACAGGGCCACCACCAGTGCCGACATACACCTCGAAATGTTGAAGGGCCCACACGAGGGCCAGTGCTTCCTTTTCAATAGTTGAATAGTTAAGCTGATACGAGTTGAACTTCTTTGAAAAGTAACAAACTGGTCTATTTACCCCATCTCTTTCCTGCAATAGGACTGCACCTGCCCCCACATGACTAGCATCCACCTCCAGTTTGAACGGCTGATCCAGGCGTGGGGCAGCAAGAACCGGAGCAGCACACAGCAGAGTCTTCACATTCTCAAAGGCCATCTGACACTCTGCAGACCACACAAACTTTACCTTACCTTTTAATAAGTCTGTCAGGGGTGCAACCACTGTTGAAAAGTTTTTGCAAAATGTCCTGTAGTAACCTACTAGGCCTAGGAAACGCATCAGCTCCTTTTTAGTTGCAGGCAGGGGATACTGCATCACAGCCTTCACCTTGGCATCAACTGGACAAACCTGTCCCTGTCCAACCACCCGACCCAAGTATGTCACAGTTGCTCTGGCAAACTCGCACTTTGCCAGGTTTACAGTAAGGCAAGCTGCAGCCAGGCGGTCAAACAGAGCCCGAACCCGCTTGATATGCTCCTCCCAAGTGTCACTAAAAACGACAACATCATCAAGATATACAGCACAGCCCTCAAGGCCTGCCACCACTCGGTTCATCAGACGCTGAAACGTTGCCGGTGCGTTGCGCAGACCAAAGCTCATGACTGTGTACTCGTACAACCCAAATGGCGTTATAAATGCAGAAATTTCCCGTGCACGTGCCGTCAAAGGAACCTGCCAGTATCCTTTTAACAAATCAAACTTACTCACAAAGTTTGCTGAACCAACTGCATCAACACAGTCATCCATCCTAGGCAAGGGATAAGAATCTGCCTTGGTGACCTTATTCACCTTACGATAGTCATTACAAAATCTTGGAGACCCATCCGATTTACCCACAAGCAAGCTTGGTGATGCCCAACTGGATGATGACGGCACTGCAATGTGATTATCCAGCATGTATTTTACCTCAGACTCCAACACTTTACGTTTGTCAGCTGCACAACGATAAAACCGCTGTTTGATTGGAGGAGTATCACCTACATCAATATCATGTTCCACGAGAGTTGTGCGCGTTGGTGTATCTGAAAACAGCTCGGGAAACTTTTTTATCAAATCCATCAACTCAGCTTTTTGAGAGACAGGCAAATGGGCTAACAAGCTATCCAAATTAGCCAAAGCCTCAGAGTTTTTCAACCTACCACAAATAATTGGATCATCTGGTGCTAAAACGTCACCCTCACCATCTGAGCCTGCATCCGGGACTCCAGGAGCTGAAAGTACAGAACTAACCATTAATGTAGGACCAACCTTACCTTTTGGAGCCCCAACATCACCTGTCTCGCCCATGTTTTGAGTGTAGTACGGCTTAAGCAAGTTCACATGACACAGTTGAGAGGATTTTCTTCTATTAGGTGTCGAAACCAAGTAGTTCTGATCAGAAACCTGCTCCACAACAGTGTATGGACCTGCAAATTTTGCCTGAAATGGTGAACTTTCCAGTGGCAACAGAGCTAACACCTGGTCCCCTGGGCTAAACTGACGGTCTTCACTCCGGCGGTCATATTGCATTTTCATATTTGCCTGGGCACACTCCAAATTCTTCCGAGCCACTCCCACAGCCACATACAGCCGATGCCGAAACCCATTCACATAATCCACCAACTTTTTAGGAGGCTCACCTGCAACCAAACCATCACTTACCACAGCTAAAGGCCCACGCACTTTATGACCAAAAACTAAATCATTGGGACTAAAGCCTGTGCTCTCCTGGATGACCTCACGAGCTGCCAGCATTAACCAAGGCAGTCCATCCTCCCAGTCTCTCCCTATCTCTACAACATAAGCCCGCAGCATAGACTTCAACGTCTGGTGGAACCGCTCCAGAGCACCCTGACTCTGCGGATGGTATGCTGATGCACAGTTATGCTTCACTCCCAGCTGTCGCAGGACCTGCTTGAACATATGGGACGTGAAGTTAGAACCTTGGTCACTCTGGATCACACGTGGAATACCAAAGATGGAGATGAACTGAGTTAAAGCTTTAACCACTGCCTTTACCGAAATGGAACGCAAAGGAAACGCTGCTGGATACCTTGTGGTCTGGCACATCACAGTCAACAGATAAGCACAACCGGATCTAGCAGGAGGTAACGGCCCCACACAGTCTACAATCAAATGCTCAAATGGTTGGCAAACAGCTGGAATGGGACAAAGAGGTGCAGGCCTAATAACCAGATTTGGCTTCCCAGTGATCTGACAAGTATGGCATGCCTTCACATATTTGGCCACGTCGCGCTTAAGCCGAGGCCAAAAGAAATAGCGTAAGACGCGGTCATACGTTTTCTTTATTCCCTGATGCCCACAACTATTATGCGCTGTTCGCAGCACCACCTCCCGGAAATTGCTAGGCACAACCACCTGAAAAACTGCCTCCCCGACAGAGTCACCAACACAAGGCACCCACTTACGTACTAACAAACCCTGCTGAACCAAGTACCCCTGGGCAACATCTCGAATCCCATCAACAGACAGAACCTCATCCCACAGAGCAGATATCGATGGATCAGACTTCTGACACTTCATCCATTCCTTTCTAGAAACTGACTGAGGAAGTTCAGGCAGTAAAATTGGCTGCTCAGTGCACATTTTACTTTTCCTATGACCCAAAGCAACCTGACCAGGACCAGCCATGTTACGACTCTGAGCCCGTGTCACAGCACAAACTGGAAAAACTCCCGAAACCTTCAAGCTGTCCTCATTCCGCTCCGTAACTGTCAGCGGTTTAGAAACAACCACAGGGGATGGCACATTGGGCCACACAGCACTGCCAGCTAGATCATTACCCAAAATCATCACCACCTCATCCAAGGGCAATGCATGGCGCACCCCAACAGACACGATCCCCCGTACCAGTTCACAATCCAGCTCAATCTTATGACGTGGCACAGAAACTAAACCCATCTCCATGCCCTGCATCAGCACAAAATCACCTGTTGCTGTTGCGGGCGAAAACGGCAGCACTGACTCCACAATAAATGAATGCTTGGCACCTGTATCTCGTAACAGCTTTATTGGAACGCGTTTCTCGCTACCCACCAAAGAGACAAAAGCATCGGTGATAAAGGGTTCAAACCCCGAGCTGTTCTTTGAATCAACCCATAATGGTTTTGCCTGTGAAGTAATGGAACAAAGCATTGCTGGAGTGTGTGATTGCAACTGATGCTTAGGCTTAGACTTCAGAAGTGGACACCGATCTTTCCAGTGACCGTCCTCATGGCAGTAATTGCAACCCCTGGCCCTCTCAGGTCGACCAGCAAGTGGGAGTTTACGCCATGGACCTGGTTTTACAAAGTTCCCGCCAGCGCGAGAGCTCACAGAGCCATCATTGCCATTTCTCCCAACCATCCCTGAACACTTATCTGACAGAACACTTTTGTGCGTCAACACAAAATCATCAGCCAATTCAGCCGCTTTAAGTGCAGAAGATGGTTTCTGTTCATTGATATAAGTGGCCATGTGTTTTGGAAGAGTATTTTTAAATTGTTCCAACACCAACAACTCGCTAAGGCTATCAAAATCAGCAACTCCTGTAGCTGAACACCAACGATGAAAGTGCGACGTCAGATCACGGACAAACTCCACATTTGTTTGTTTATCCCCTTTTACCCAACTCCGAAACTTTTGCCGGTACGCTTCAGGGACCAGTTCATATGTTTTCAGTACAGCTGATTTAACCTTCTCATAATCTAAGTCAGGTTCAGCACATACCACCGAATAAGCCTCCTGTGCTCTCCCAGTTAGAACACACTGAAGCATCAGGACTCTGTCAGCATCAGGCCACTTCCTTGACTCAGCCACACGTTCGAAAAGGGTGAAAAATGCATCAGGGTCTCGCTCATTAAATTTTGGCACCAATCGCAAGTTGGAAATCACATCAACTTCACGATTACTGGGATTAGCCAAACCAAGACCCTCTGTACCAAATCCTGATGACCAGGGGCGGATCTAGAAAAATATTTATGGGGTGGCGAGAGGGGGGCAGGAATTTTTGAGGGGTGGCAACATATGGCAGACGTATATATACTGAATTTAATCACAGTTACCACAGTTCAATGAGAAATAGCATGTACACAGTACAGAAGGGCGCAGGCTGCCATTTACAGACTCATACAGACAAACTTAATCTCATGCAGTCAGTGTCTTGCATTTGAGGTTTCATGTGAAACAGTTCAGATTAGAAATAAGTGACCAGACAATGTGATCTCACCTAGTAGAACATAGAAGGATGGTAACACCAGGTGGGGCGTTATCACAGGCAAGGCATTAAGGTGAGAGACAGGTGATGAGTGTCAGATGTGTGAGAGGGGAAGCAAACAGTTTTTGACTGTTTCAGGCAGCATTTGTACAAGAAGAATCTATCCAAAGAAAAACTTATCCAAGAAGATCTATGGACTGAGCTGTGCTAAGGTCAATAATAATGTAATGAGGCCCTCATGTTGTTGACGCTCTCCCTCCTTCATATCGTCACAGCGGTGGTGTTCTCCCACCTCCTCCTGTCCCTGGTCCCCTTGGCCTTGTTTTCTATCTCTGTCATGTTTCTGCTGCCCTTCTCTTTCCTTCCACCTTGTCTTCGTCTTCTCTCTCTCCTCCCTTTCTATCTTCTCCATCTACCTTACTCAGTCGTTCATTCAAAATTCAAAGTAACTTTACAATGTTTTCTGTGACAGACGTTGAATCAATGTTAGCTTTTTTAGCCTATTTACACAGAACTAAGGTCAGACCTAGCTACTATTTCACGTATAGATAACGAAATAATGTTCTTCAACCTGATTTTTATCATCTCAATATCAGCCCTGCAACTATCCCAGCACTGTGCTTTCATTATAATTTCATTTCTTAATAGATAGTTCATCAGGTTTTACCTCTTTCCTCCAATGTCTCCTTTCCTTGTGACTCCTCGCTCCCTCACTTCACACCACTGAGTTTTCTAAACAAATCAGTCTCGTGCCGCTGGAGATGGTGTCATTAAGATTTTATCAGTACTGCTGCTTACACCAGTACTGCTTATCGATACTGTACTTTAACAATATTCTGATAATAACATTTTTAAAAACTATAAAAAAGATCAATCAAAGGTGCAGGTCTTCACTATGAACCTGGTTACAGCTGGGTGACACTCATTCACCGTCTCCTCTGTCCTCCTCCACTAGCTGCCTATGTGAAGGGGCTTTGGGTTTGGTTAGACCTGGACTTGGACTCGTAGTAGTACAGGGAGAAGTGGGCTGGTTAATTGTAGCTGCAACTTCAAAAAAAGCCACAGAATCTTTAAATGAGTGCATTCATAAATTCAATCTGACCTTTTGATCTACAATCAGAGCAATGTAGACAGTGTTGACTAAAACCAGCTTTACTCACAAATTAAAATATGCATAATGTGGTACTTTTACTGTGCCAGTATCTTTACTGTGTGATAATAAGAAAACAGCTGAAGTATTTCTACCACTGACAACATTCAGTTAGAGAAGAACTGAAAATAAAAAGACCAGAGTTTGTCTGCAGCCCCAGAATGATTAAACCTCCACTGCTCTGAGCTCTGAGAGTGAAACTAACGCTGAACGGGTTCAGATGATGCTCTGACTTTCACACTGACTTTGAACACACTCATACCTCAACAATCATGGCTAATGCTTGTTTTTAATAAATTACACATGTTCATGTCATTCAGCTAACGTTGCATGTGGGCTCAGTGCTGCTAGCATACATAGCATACCTGCTTAACGGGGGACCAGCTGTGAGCCAGGCTGTCTGAACTTTGTTTTGATGGACTTTAGAGAGAAGATTCTGATTACTGGTGTTTCCATCCTTGCATTCAAACAACATACTGCACTGGTGGCAACCAGCATAGTCTGTGTCAGTCCTACTGAAGTGTAACCACATTTCCTAAAGCTGCAGGTGAGTGACAGAGAGCTGCTCCGACAGGCAGAGTTCACTAGTGGATCTAGAGGGACAGGACCTCATAGGCGCCTGTCTTCATCGTCTTATAGAGAACAATGAGGACTAGTGAGACTAAATATGCTAAATAAAATTCTTCCTACGTTCTAAAGTACCGTTAACAGAACCGTTACCGTCAAAGCTTATGATCCTCCGGTTTTGAAAAATTTCGCCCCGAGGCTCGTTTAGTACCGGGGCTCGGTACCGATCCTTACTTGCCGCTCTGGCGTTATCTCGCGGTGCATTCACTGCAGTCGGACTTTGGAAATTCGCGCTCGTCGATGTTAAATTGGCTATAACTTTTCTTTTAATTAATTGCTGCCCACTGGGGTGGCAGCAGGGGTGGCAAGGCTTTCATTTAGGGTGGCACTTGCCACCCTATGCCACCCCAGTAGATCCGCCCCTGCTGATGACGGAAACTTACCCTCACGAATCAACTGCAATTTAGCCTGCTCTACTTCTAGCCTAGCTTTCTCCGTACCCTGACGAATCATCTCCAACTCCACCTGCTTCTCTCTTTCCCTCTCCTTCCCCTCTGCTTCTACCTTCAACCGTAATTTTTCTAGTTCAAACTGCATTGCTAACAGTTCTTTTTGCTGCTCAAACGTCAGCCCCGCTGCCTGCACAGCCACCGGTACCGGCTTCGGCACAACCTGGTGAGGCTCACTCTCTGCTTGAACATGAGGCTCACTCTTCTCCAACACCCCCTGCTCGACCAATGCCGACAACACGAAATCCCGAACATCATCTTTACGTTTTTTATCTGACACAACAATGCCGTAATGATCAGCAATTTGTAATAGCTGATCCTTCTTGCAGCCATGAATAAACGCCGCTGTAGGCGCATCAAAAACCCCGACAATGAAGCCATATCTTCTCAACTTTACCGTCACAGAATATAAGCATTACATACACACAAACAACAGCTCTCTCACAGAGAATTTCCCCCTGACTGCCTAACCAAACTTACTAAAACTTACCTAGTCTTCATGTGGTTCTGCGGCGGGTCTATTAAGCATTAAACCAGCGCGCCTGCGACGCCACCTGCAACAGGTGACCCCACAGACAACACGGAGTGCCCCCGAGATAGCCGCCCGAAGACGACTAACGCCAACCGCTCCCCACAGCACTAGCAAAACAAAAAAGACGACACAACCCAAAGGGGGTGTGCCCTGAAACCTAACGGAGAAATCTCTGTATAGAGCACCGAAGCAGCAACACTCACCTTCTGGACGGTACCAAAACACGTCGGGTCACAAAGAACACTGCCGCTAACCAAATCCAAGTGCGTCTCCCCAAACACTCCCACTGCAGCCTCACCCAGCATGCAGCACAAACAACGCCAGCTCTCAGCTGGAACAAATCCACTAATCAGTGGGCAACGACCAACCCGTGCGCACTGCTAGAAGAGACACCAAAGACAAATTTAACCTACCAAAACGGAGTCCTCATTCAGATATTCCTGGACCCAGGAATGCCTATCGGCTGTGGACGAGCCCCCATTTGTTACGACCCGGCTCGAAGTGGCCGCAACAAAAAGGAGAGACACACCAAAATATGTAGAATTAACGTTTGCGTTTATTAACTTAAGTCAAAAACCAAATTAGATAGAGAACAATATGGGGTTATGAAAATGAGCAAAGTCAGTGGTGTGTGTGGTGGATGCATGAGTCATGTCTGTGCAGTGTTGTAGGTGCAAACTAAATCATAGAGAAAAGAAACCAAGACACCATAACCCAGACCGATGTGTTACCTGCGGAGGTGAGCAGAGAACAAGGTTAGAATGTGGCTGGCTATTAAATCACCCACAAGCACCTGGGGCCCACAGGTGCTCTGGATTACCCCAATCAGCCACTGAACAGGCCCAAACCAGAGCCATCCTCCAGGTGACCCCAGGGGTCATCACAAGCCTCACATTGATCGGCCTGACTGTCTGTGTTTCGTGTGTTTTGTGTGTCTGTGTGTGTTTCATGTGTTTTGTGTGTCTGTGTGTGTTTCGTGTGTTTTGTGTGTCTGTGTGTGTTTCATGTGTTTTGTGTGTCTGTGTGTGTTTCGTGTGTTTTGTGTGTCTGTGTGTGTTTCATGTGTTTTGTGCGTCCAGGCTCGTCTCTCGGCAGCGACAGCAGTGTGAACAGCGTCTCTGAAGCCGACAGTTTCTGTCTGGACGTCGACTCAAATGTCCGTTTCTCCGTCTGGGTTTCATTCTGTGAGATTTACAACGAAAACATCCACGACCTGCTGGAACAGGTAACGCTCCCACCTGTCCTCCTGCACCTGTGAGATCCTTCCTCTCACCTGGAGGTTCCTGAGGTGTTACAGTCCAAAATAAAACAACTTATTCTGTGAGATCAGTAGCTTAAACGTTTGATTAGAACTGTCCTTGAGTTCATTGACAAGCTTTGCAGTGGATTTCACAGAGACACTGTGTGTCAGGATGCTAAAGGAATTAGCTCACAAGCTAGCAGGCTGCTCAGCTGTGGACAGTCAACTTGTGTAAACGCCTAATTAAACAGTCTGTCTAGTTAAACACATGCACAGAGTAAAAACAGAAAGGTTCAAATCCCTTTAACAACATGTTTCACACCTACAGGACAACCTCAGTTATTTCTCACCATTCCTTATTGGTCCTGTTGTTGCCGTGGTAACGCTCTATAATTATCGTGTTTGTTTATTCTCCATAAAGGTTTTCGTTCAGCTTCCATCTGGAGCTAATCTTAAAGTGGTCGAATCAAACTGAACTCTGTGGTGTTCTTCTGAAGTTACAGCTTCATGTTGTTTGATGCTCTCATGTTTATTAGTTTGGAAAGTAAATTCACCATTCGTTGTGTCTGTGGACGACCAGGTGGACGAACAGGTGGGAGTCAGTCGATTGGCTGTGATCGATAGTGATTGATGGTGTGATTGATTTGTCACGTTCAGGTTCCCAGTGGACACCAGAGGAGGACGGTGCTGCGACTGTCTCAGGACATCAAAGGTAAAGAAGTGTTTACCTGTTCTTACCTGTGTGTTTACCGAATAGAATTGAGTAGAATAATCTTTATTGTCATCACAAAAAACAATAAAATTCTGTGAGAGAGCTTCGAGCCGCTGCAACTATGTGCGCCGCCATCTTGTATTACATAACATCTGTATTTATGTGTGTTTACCTGTGTGTTTACCTGTGTATCTACCTGTGTGTTTACCTGTGTTTACCTGTGTGTTTATCTGTGTGCTGTGTGTCTCAGACCTGCGCTGGGTCCAGGTGAGCAGCTCTGAGGAGGCCTACAGGGTGATGAAGATCGGGAAGAGGAACCAGAGCTTCTCGTCCACCAGACTGAACCAGCTGAGCAGCAGGAGGTGGGCTGATTCACATACCTGACTACCTGACACATACCTGACTACCTGACACATACCTGACTACCTGACACATACCCGACTACCTGACACATACCCGACTACCTGACACATACCCGACTACCTGACACATACCCGACTACCTGACACATACCCGACTACCTGACACATACCCGACTACCTGACACATACCCGACTACCTGACACATACCTGACTTTAACTTTAGGGTTTCAGACGACGGCAGGACTCTGACAGAAACCACAGCAGCACGTATTTGATATGCAGAGACAGGAGGGTGAATAATGTTAAAGAGCTGAGAGAGGAGTTTAAACCTCCTGAAACCGAACAGCTGCAGGACTCTGTCAGGACTCAGAGCTGGTTGTGGGGTTTGTGCAGAGGAAAGTCGCCCACAGGGAGTGAAACACTCAAGAGCTGCTGCTGAGAGTTCAATCTGTTTGTCTCTGCAGCCACAGCATCTTCTCCATCAGGATCCTCCGAGTGGACGACGTCGGGGTTCCCGGAGTCCTCGGCATCAGCGAGTGAGTCCGTCATGATTCACGCAGCAGGCGGAGGTTTACCTGCACAGGTGGATGACTGTGTGTGTTGTGTTCAGGCTGGCGCTGTGCGACCTGGCCGGCTCGGAGCGCTGCTCTCGGACCCACAACACCGGGGAGAGGCTGAAGGAGGCGGGGAACATCAACAGCTCGCTGCTGACGCTGGGGAAGTGCATCAGCGCCATGAGGCTCAACCAGAACGCCAAGTAGGACCACAGTTACAGCAGAGAGCCTCACGCCACCGTCAGCATGAAACACTCAACACTGAGAAAACGTTAGCAGGGTTTGGAGAAACATCTCTGGGTGTTTTCTCTTTCAAACACTTTTATTACTCAGAAACTCAGAATAGAACTATAACAGTGACTCTACCTGAGTTAGAAACCAACAGATTAACTCACAGTAACCGGGTTAGTTTCTGCCGACCAGGGCTACAGCTGATACTTATCTTCACTGTAGATTATATTCTGGATGAATCGATCCGCTGCTTGATCTATAGAATGTCAGAACATAGTTTAAACTGTGGATCGGTGTTTCCTCACGTCGTGTTTTGTCACAGAGGAGGACAGAAACCAGAAGTATTCACACTGAAGAAGCTGGAATCACAGAATTTAGACAGTTTCTATTAAAAATTACTCAAACAGGTTAATCGACCTTTAAAATAGTTGATCACTGTTTAGTTAATCGTTGCTTAGGTGTTCTTTAGTAGCTGCTACTACAAACTGCCTTCAACTGAACGTCCCAACAGCAGGTCAGACAAAGATCCAGCTCCAGGTTACTGGTTTAATTCACAGCATTCATCCTCCTGGCTTTGAGCTGGAACTTCTTCAGATGGACTTTGGTTTTGTGAGGATCAGACCTGGGGGTGAAATCTCTCTGTCTGCTGTGATGATTGTTGCCTCCGAGGTCAGCAGAAGAACTTTACAGCCACCAGAGAACCCAACCAGCATCCAACACTGCAGGTTTCAGAGAGGACGGCCGTCCTGCAGGTCCTGAACGACTAACAGACTGTCTCTGTCCTCTGCAGGTTCCAGCGCCACGTCCCCTTCAGGGAGTCCAAACTCACCCACTTCCTGCAGTTCTTCTTCTGTGGTGCCGGCCGGGTCTCCATGGTGGTCAACATCAACCAGAACTCGTCCTGCTTCGACGAGACGCTCAACGTCCTCAAGTTCTCAGGATGTCTTCATTGGGTAGATGTCCATCCACTTTGAGTGAGCATCCACTATCACAAGGAACATTTCTCCTAGGAAGGGCCCTGCATAGTCCACATGAATCCTTGACCAGGGTGACTCTGGCCACTCCCACGGATGTAATGGTGCAGTTACTGGTGCTTTTTGGTGAGCCTGACATTCCTCACAGGACTGCACTGCTCTTTCCACATCCTGGTCCATACCTGGCCACCACAGATAAGATCTAGCCAGACCTTTCATCTTCGTTATGCCAGTATGTGTTTGATGCAGCAGTTTCAACATTCTGTCTCTGCCTTTTTTTGGTATGATAACTCTGGCTCCCCAGAGCACACAACCATCCCTCACACTCAGCTCCATTCTCCGCTGATGGTAAGGTTTGAAGCAGACGTCAGTCTCAGCTGGCCATCCCGTAAGGACGTACGCATGGACTTGGGACAGTATTGCATCCTTAGCTGTCCAGCTTTTTATATGGTTTGTGTCCACCAGTGTCTCATCCAGTAGATCCATCATCAGGACCTGTTCTGCTTTCTCCCCCTTCCCTATTTTCTCAGTCACTGGCAGTCTGCTCAATGCATCTGCATTGGCATGATGTTTTCCTGGTTTGTAGACTATGTTGTACTCATAAGCACTGAGACGCACAGCCCATCTTTGCACTCTCGGAGAACCCATTTGTGGGATAGGTTTTTTTTCATTGAATAGATAGATCAGAGGTTTGTGATCCGTGTAAATGGTGAAGGCACGGCCATACAGGTACTTGTGAAACTTTTCCACACCAAACATGACTGCCAAGCCTTCCTTGTCAAGTTGAGAGTATCTTTTTTCAGCAGGCTGTAGCGTGCGAGACATGAATCCCAAGGGCCTCTCACTCCCATCATCCATTCGATGTGATAACACCGCGCCTACTCCATAAGGCGAAGCATCACATGACAGGATCAATTCTCGGTCAGGTGAGTAGTGAATTAACACATCTGATGTGTTCAACAAGACCTTAGACTTTTGAAAAGCTTCCTCTTGCTCTTTTGTCCACTTCCAACGCACCTCTTGTCTCAACAGTTCATGCAGTGGGGCTAGCAGGGTTGCCAGGTTGGGAAGAAATTTGTTATAGTAATTCAGCAAACCCAGATATGACTTGAGTTCTGTGACATTTGTGGGAGCGGGTGCTTCCTGGATGGCTTTCACTTTTTTTTCCACTGGGTGAAGTCCCTGTGCATCCACCCTGTGCCCCAAGTACTCCACTTCATCCTGTAGAAAGGTGCACTTATTTCGCCTTAAGCGCAGCCCCGCCTCTTCCAGCCTTGTTAGTACTGCGTCAAGGTTTTTTAGATGGTCAGCCGCATCCACTCCACTCACCAAAATGTCATCTAGGTACACTGCTACTAGTGGAATTCCTTTCAACAGACCCTCCATGGTCCTTTGGAATATGGCGGGTGCAGAAGCCACTCCAAACGGCAGTCTGTTGTATGTGAACAGTCCTCGATGTGTGTTCACCATCAGGTATTTTTTTGAGTCATCATCCATCAGTATTTGCTGATATGCATGGCTCATGTCCAACTTGGAAAACTGTTCTCCTTCAGCTAGTGCTGCAAACAAGTCATCAACTCGGGGTATTGGATATTGTTCTAAAGAGGAAACAGTGTTCACTGTGAGCTTATAATCTCCACAGAGTCGCACAGTTCCTACCGGTTTCAAGATCGGCACCACTGGAGCAGCCCATTCTGAGTATTTCACTGGTGTGATTACTCCTTCCTTCAGCAACCTGTCAATTTCCTCATTCACTTTAGCTGTCATGGCATAAGGAATGGAACGAGGTCGGAAGAATCGTGGAACAGCATTGTCTTTCACGTGGATGGTGGCTTTTGTGCCTTTCAGTGTGCCAAGTTCTTCTTTGAACACTTCCTCGTGCTCGCTTAGCACCTGCTGCAGAGCTTTTTCTTTGGTTTGTTGTACTGGCTTGTTCCCAGTTTGGATGTGCTGCACTCGACGAGCTCTGTGTCTGTCTTTAATTTCCTTCCAGTTCAGCCGTATGTCCTCCAGCCAGCCTCGCCCTAATAAGGACGGGCCATCCCCTTCAACCACTATGATGGGCAATTTAACACTTTGCTGCCTGTACTTCACTCTGACATAAGCAGCTCCTCTCACTTTCACCGGGTGCCCCGTGTAAGTCTCCAACTTAATCTGGACTGGCCTAATGTGGGGAGTTTTAGCACCTTGAAACATTGTGTGAAATGTTTTCTCATTCATTACTGTGAGACTGCATCCAGTGTCTATTTCAAAAACAACACGTTTCCCGTTCAGCCTCATACTCACTGTATATGGGTCAACTTTTCTCAGGTGCACCTCACTCATGCGACCCAGTTTGAACTCCATGCACTTCAGCGTGAATGTGCCATCTTCTGAACTATCAGTGTTACTGTCCTCTTGTGTCTCCTGCACTTTGTGTGAACGGTAGTTTGAACTCCGCCCCTTCTCTGTCTTAGCATCAGCTGATTTTTTTGTGGATTTCTTCTGTGCGTTCTTGTTGCAGCAGGCTCTGGCAATGTGGCCTACTTTTCCACAGGCATGGCATTTTTCTTGTTTAAATTTACATGCAAGTGCCAAGTGTTGTCCTTTGCAGCGGTAACACTCCAGCGCAGCTCCCTTGACCGCACCACTCTCATGTGAGCCCTTGTTTACTCTAAAGCACTTAACGGCAGCACTGGGATTTTGTAAATCCTGGGCGTTTTTGGTTGCAGTCTCTGCTGCCACAGCAATTGCCAAAGCTTTACTAAATGTCAAGTCCGTTTCTGCCAGAAGTCTTCTTTGAATCCGGTCGTCGTTAATCCCACAAACGATCCTGTCTCTTAACATCTGCTGCAAGGTGTCGCCATAGTTACAGTCCTGCGCCAGGCGGCGCAACTCTGCTACATATTCCATCACTGATTCATTTGATCTGCGACTTCGGGAATCAAACTTGTACCTTTGTACGATTTCGCTTGGCTTTGGATCAAAGTGGTTCTTTAACAGACGTACCAGTTCAGTGTATGTCTTGTCCTTCGGCTTGTCTGGGCTGAGAAGGTTCCGCATCAAACTGTATGTCGATGCTCTGACGACACTTATGAGTATAGCTCTCTGTTTATCTCCATCGTCAATGTTATTGGCCGCAAAAAACTGTTCCATTATTTCACAGTACTCCTCCCAGGTTTGATTCTTTTGATCAAACGCTGACAGCGTGCCAATTGTCGCCATTTCTCTTTATGTCCTCTCTCCTCCTTACCCAGCCGAGAAAAACCACGTCTCCCTCCCTGCTGTTTAGCCGCGGCACGGCGTTAGCATTAGCATACGCTAACCCGACTCGTCACTCCGCCGTTTCATGTCCAGTACTCTTTATCCTCGTCGCCAAAAGATGTTGTATCGCGAGATGAACCGAATGTCCACAACATCTGTTGAACTCAACTTTTACTTTGCTTTAATACAGCATGTTACACTCACGCACGACTGGATCACAACAGGAGCATAAGGCAGACTTCTCCACACTTCCTCTGTTCTTCCTTGCATGCACTCTTCACAGTGTCTCATGATCGCCACCTAGTGGACCCTCGAGACTAGCTCATCACATTAATCTATAACAAATAACTAAACAGGTAAATAGGGATAATTAACAAATACCAATAAATGTCAGGATACCACACTTACCTTTTGGTAATTCACTACAGTAAGACACAAATGAACCATATTAGTTTTAGTTATACAATAATAATAATTCTATTTAGTATTTTAATAGTTTTATATAATCAAGTTCTGGTTCGTTGCTACTTTTATTTTTAAACACGTTGTTCATATAAACAAATGTATGTATTCTTTTTTGTATGTATTCTTTTTTAAGCTATTTTAATAGCTTAAAATATATTTATTTAAACCTATTAATAACTAAAAGTATTAACGATAGTGACAATATTTAGCATATATAAATGATTTTATATCGTTACATCACAAGTTCTGGCTTTTATTTACATTCGTTACATGTTTTTTATTTTAATTTATTTCTATTTTAATTTAATCAAAGTTCAGAAATGATAATAAAATATAATAAAAAATAAATCATTACAGTGGCTAAATTTAGCGTTACAGCAGAAAGGAAGGACTTAAGGAGCATCAGTAGGAAAAAAAAACACCAAAAAAACGGAAGAATAAATAAATAAATAAAATAATTAATTTGCTCCTTTGTTTGCTTTTTTCCAAACTTAAAATAACATTAATTTTGTGGTTATATAATAGACTTTATGAATACATGCTGTATTTATACATTGTAATATGTCATGTGTGATTTGTTTGTATTCATCTTAAAATACATTCAGATTAATAATGTTGGAGCTATTTGTTATTTTTGTGATATTTTACAATAAGATACTTAGTTATTTATTTTTGTTGTTTTCCTTGATGAATGCATCTTTAGTTGATAGTGAGTGGTATGAGTATTTGTTAATGCTTTTATTTTGACACTTTGGCACACTGGGTGAATCTATATATATGGGCATGTAGACGTAGGTGAGGCAGGCACCTGGAGGGGTTCATGGTTTTTTACCAGGGCGAGACACAAAGGAAAGAGGTTTTTGTTCTGTTTGTTGCTACGCCAGTGGAATAAACCATCATCAAATGTAAGTTTTGCCTGGACAATGGATTCATTTCCCCTGCGTAAAATAGTTCCCTGGGTGCCAGAGTGACTGGTTTGATTTTGATTGTTAGACAAATAGTCACTACACAAGTAAAAAACCACCCCTAAAGTGAACATTTTGTGGATGGACTTTGTGGAAGCTTGGATTGCTTTGTCGGCGTCAGATGTCGAAGGAGGAACGCTGGATTCTGACAGACACGGCGGTGTTTGGAAAGTGAGTAACCTGTGGACATCGCGCAAAACTACCCAACAGCATCGGTATGTGAAAGCATTGCTTTGAAGGCTGTATTGGAAAACGGCTTATGTATTGGAGTGTTGAGTTATTCCACTGAGCGAGTATTGGGAGTTTTGATAGTTTGAAGAAGTTTGGATGGATGCGTAGCATCACGCAATACAGCCACGCCTACTTTCATTCATAAAATGTGACGTGGAACCGTGTGTGCGTGACAGAGGGTTTCCCCGTATCTCCTGTCATTATAAATAAAGAGTGTGGAAATTAAGACACAATGTCCGAAGTTGCACCAAAGGCTAAGAGTGACACTGCGTCGGTGCTCTCAAAGCGGAGCATTAAGTTCACAGCAAAGGGCTTGGCATATTATCTAAAAACGTGTCAGGAAAAGCGATCTCTGAAATGCAAACAAGCAAAGAGGAACATGGAGGAAATGCGTGTCTTGATGGAATCCACTGACAATGTGGACTCAGTGCAGTCTCTGCTGAGTAAATTCATTAAATGTTGTGAGGAAGCTGAGAACATGCACCAAGCCATCATAGAGCTGAATTTGCCCGAGGATGAAGTTGAACGGCAAAGTACATATTTTCACGCAAAAAGGACCGTGTTTTGTGATTTCATCAAAAATGTGAAGTGTTGGTTATCTGATGCTGGTCTCCCATATATACAATCAACTGACAATGATACTGAACAGGCTGATAACCTAAGTGTTGTTTCTGATGAAATTAACCCTGAAGACAGTGCTTCAAACATTTCATATCAACAGGAGAATCATTCCAGAGCACATTCCCAGTCATCTAAGGTGTCATCCACTTCATCTGCAAGAATAAAGGCAGAAGCTGATAAGGCAGCACTTATGGAGCGCTTGGCTGCATTGAAAAGGAAACACCTATTGGAAGCCAAAGAGGAGGAACTTAGAAAGGAAAAGGAACAGTTGGCTTTGGAAACTGAGCTTGCCGCTGCTAATGCAAAACTACATGTGCTGGAAATCAATTCAAAGTGTGGTTCTAAAGGATCTGATGGAATGAACTCATACTTTGAAAGGAATGGGAATGGTGTTCAAGGAGCCAGCCAGCTGAGTCCTCATGCTGATGATTTTGTTCCACAAAAGGAGGCTCACACTGTTATTGTTAGGCCTAAACAAGTGGCAGTAACACAAACTGACATCAACCCAATGATAGTAAACACTCAGGTGAGAACAACACAAATGGCCTCTACAGGACGTGAATCGTATAGTGTCAGGCCCAAGCAAGCAGCAGTGACACAAACGGACAGCAGCCCAATAATGAGTCAAACACAAACACAAGTGGCTCATGATATTCGACGAACAGGAGGTGAATCCTATCTAACACGCAATGATAACACCTGTAATGATATTGTGAACATCATGCAACGACAGAATGATATAACTGCATTGTTGGTTCAGCAAAATTTGGCATCTGCTCTGCCAATGAGAAGTATTCCTGTGTTTGATGGTGACCCTCTTCAGTTTCAGTCGTTCATGAGAGCTTTTGAAAACTGCGTTGAAGTGAAAACCAACAATTTCAGTGATTGCTTGACATTTTTGGAACAGTACACCAGGGGGCAGCCAAGAGACCTCGTCAAGAGTTGTCAGCATCTACCTTCAATTATGGGATATCAAAGAGCTAAGGCCCTTCTTGTTGAACATTTTGGCAACGAACATAAAATTGCTTCTGCTTACATGGATAAAATCCTGAATTGGCCCTCCATTAAAGCAGAAGATGTTAAAGCACTGCAATCATTTTCTCTGTTTCTTCGAGGTTGTTCCAATTTAACACAGCAAATCATGTACATGAAGGAGTTGGACATGCCCTCCAATCTCAGAAATATTGTGATGAAGCTGCCGTACAAGCTAAGGGAAAAGTGGAGAAGTGTTGCATGTGATCTACAGGAGCAAAATGGATGCAGAGTAGCATTCACTGACCTTGTGACCTTTGTTGAGAAACAGGTCAAAATAGCCTCTGACCCACTTTTTGGAAATATTCAAGATCAACAACCTGCCAACCGCAGTAAAGCCTCCAGTGTTAGTCACACAAAGCAAAGGAGAAATGGAAGCACCTTCGCCACAAGTGTCACTGAAGTGAAAGAAGGACAAAACATCACGGACAATAACATCAGGTCCTCTTCTGCCCAAAGCAACCTCAAATGTTGTTTACTTTGCAAACAAAGCAGTCACTCTCTGGATAAATGCTCACACTTTAAGTCAAAGATGCATCGGGACAAGATAAGTTTCATAAAGGAAAATGGAATTTGTTTTGGTTGCTTAAAGGTTGGTCACACAAGCAAAGACTGTAGGAGTCGTTTAGATTGTAGTGTGTGTCACAAGAAGCATCCATCTGTCCTTCATATTCAAGAAAGGGATAAAAGCACATCCTTTAAAGATGCACAAGAATCTGTGAGCCCTCCACCAAGCGGGGCATCTCAGACATGTGGCCATATAGGGGCCGGTGATGAGGACAATAATGTCTTCTCCATTGTTGCAGTCCAGGTAAGATGCCAGAGGAGTAATATCATTGTGCAAACGTATGCATTTTTGGATCCCGGGAGTTCAGGTACATTCTGCACTGTCAATCTGGCAAAAAGGCTGGGCCTAAGAGGAAAACCAGCCAACATCTTATTAAGAACTATGGGTCAGAAGAAGGTGGTGAGCACCACTGTACTGTCTGGTTTGGAAGTGTCTGGCATGGAGACGAATGATTTCATTGAGTTACCGAATGTATTGACTCAAAAGACCATGCCAGTGTCAAGATTGAACATTCCACAGCAAGAGGACATTGCAAAATGGTCTTACCTGAGGAACATAAAACTTCATGACGTGGATGCAGAGGTTGACTTGCTCATCGGTACAGATGCACCTAAAGTGATGGAACCATGGGAGCTGATTAACAGCCAAGGTGATGGGCCATATGCAGTCCGAACGAGGGTTGGCTGGGTAATTAATGGACCACTTCGTGGTGGAGACAGCAATAGGGTCAAGACTGGCTGTTCTGTTGTCACAACCAATCGCATCTCTGTAGAGCACCTGGAAGAGATGCTCATCAGTCAATATAACCATGATTTTAATGAACAAACATCAGTGGGGCAATTGGAAATGTCAAGAGAGGACATTAAATTCATGAAGACTGTGCAAACTACAGCAGAACTAAAGGATGCACATTACTATATTGACTTACCCTTCAGAGAAAAGGATCCTGTTTTACCGGATAATCGTTGTGTGGCAGAGCAGCGGCTTCAAGGCCTGAAGAGGAAATTTCAGAGAGATATCAAGTACAAGGAGGAGTACACTTCATTTCTCAGTGACATGTTGGTCCAAGGCTACGCTGAAACTGTGCCGACAGATCAGTTGGAGCAAGATGATGGCAAAGCGTGGTACATCCCCCACCATGGAGTACATCACCCCACAAAAGGAAAGCTGAGAGTAGTATTTGACTGTGGAGCCACATATAAAGGAACATCACTGAACCAGCAGCTTTTGCAAGGCCCAGATCTCACAAACTCTCTTATTGGGGTTCTCATTCGGTTCAGGAAGGAACCTGTTGCCATCATGGCGGACATCCAGGCCATGTTTCACCAGGTACGAGTACCCGACAAGCATATGAACTTCCTTCGCTTTCTTTGGTGGCCACAGGGCAACACTGACCAAGAACCAGCAGAATATCGCATGAGAGTACACTTATTTGGAGCTGTATCATCCCCAAGTTGTGCTAGTTATGCCTTGAGGAGAACTGCAGAGGACAATGCATCTGAGTTTCCTCCTGAAGTAATCAGCACCATCAACCATAACTTTTATGTGGACGACTGCTTGAAGTCCACAGCCTCTGAGCAAGATGCAATTCAAATTGTGAAGGATTTGACTGCACTCTGTCACAAAGGAGGATTCAATCTCCAAAAATGGGTGACGAACAGCCGTTCTGTGTTGATGTCGATCCCAGGTGACATCAGAGCAACAGAAATGAAAGAACTGGATTTGGAGAAGGACCAACTTCCTATGGAAAGAGCCCTTGGACTGCAATGGTGTGTTGAGTCTGATCAGTTCATGTTCAGGACTTCAGTGCAGGAACGGCCGCAGACCAGGAGAGGCATGTTGTCTGTGGTTAGCTCTCTGTATGATCCATTAGGGTTTTTGGCTCCTTTTACCATGTCGGCTAAGTTAATGCTGCAGGAACTTTGCAGGAGAAGTCTGAAGTGGGACGAACCAATTCCCCCCTCTTTCTCCAAGCAGTGGTCTGATTGGTTGAGTGACCTCCAAAAGATGAGTGGATTCAAGGTGGATCGCTGCGTTAAACCTCAGAGCTTTGGAACATCTGTGATAGCACAAATTCATCATTTTTCTGATGCCAGTGAAGCTGGTTATGGCACAGCGTCCTACCTAAGACTGGAAGATGGTGATAACGTGCATGTTTCATTTCTTGTGGGAAAAGCCAGAGTTGCTCCTCTGAAACAGATCACGATTCCTCGTCTGGAGCTCACAGCAGCAGTTCTTGCTGTTCGAGTGGACGCAATGCTTCAAAAGGAGCTACAGTGGCAGCTGGAGAGGTCAGTATTTTGGACTGATAGCACGACCGTCCTCAAGTACATCTGCAATGAGACTAGACGTTTCCATACCTTTGTTGCCAACAGAGTATCTGTTATTAGAGAAGCTACAGATGTTAAACAGTGGAAGTACGTGGGCTCCAAGGTCAATCCTGCAGACGAAGCTTCCCGTGGATTGAGAGCTGAGGAATTCCTCACCCATGGAAAATGGATTAAAGGCCCAGAGTTCCTCTATTTGTCAGAGAAGGAGTGGCCTGTGTCTGACATTGAGCCAACTGTGATATCTGCTGATGACCCAGAGATCAAAAAAGAAACAGCGGTGTATGCCATTGTCAAGCTCTCAGAAGATCCCACAGATTGCCTCATCAATTACTTCTCTTCATGGAGGAAACTTAAAACATCCGTTGCCTGGTTCCTTGAGCTTAAGAGAGTTCTTCTGCTTCTGAGTCAAAAGAGAAAAGAACTTGAAGCCATTGAGAGTGACAAGGGCAGAGAAGCTAACAGTTCTGTTGAACAGACACTTCAGAGCTTCAAGGCTACACTTGGAGGGAAAATTTTGACTCCAGAAGACCATGCTGAAGCAGAAAAGGCAATCATTCGTTTCATTCAGAAACACAGGTTCAAAGGTGAAATTGCCTCTCTTAAACGTGGCCTGTATAATGTTGCCAAGGACAGTCTACTGTATAAGCTAGATCCTATACTGGAGGATGACATCCTCAGAGTTGGAGGTCGCTTGCACAGGTCAGCGTTACCAGCAGAAACCAAGCATCCTGTTATCCTCTCAAAGGACATGCATGTTTCCCAGCTTATTTTACGCCATATTCATCAGCAACTAGGACACGCTGGTAGAAACCACATGTTGCATAGGCTTCGCCAGAAGTACTGGATAATTAGTGCCAACTCTGCTGCAAGAAAGACCATTACAGAATGCACAGTGTGTAGACGTTTCAGAGGAAAACTTGGAGAGCAGAAGATGGCAGACTTACCAGAGGAGAGGGTCATGCCAGACAAAGCCCCCTTTACAGATGTGGGAGTTGATTATTTTGGCCCCCTGGAGGTTAAGAGAGGAAGAAGCCTTCTAAAAAGGTATGGAGTGCTTTTCACCTGTCTGACCAGTCGTGCAGTGCATCTGGAAGTGGCACACACCCTTGATACAGACTCATGTATTAATGCTTTGCGGAGATTTATCTGCAGAAGAGGTCCTGTGTCAACTTTGAGGTCTGACAATGGCACGAATTTCACTGGAGCCAATAAGGAGTTAAAACAAAGCCTCACCAGATTGAATAATGAGAGAATTCAGGGCGCCTTAATTGAAGATGGAATCAAGTGGAGCTTTAACACACCAGCAGCCTCACATCAAGGTGGCATTTGGGAGCGTCTGATTCGTTCAGTAAAGGGAATACTCTCCTCCGTTGCTGGACAGCAGGTACTGGATGATGAGGGCCTGCAGACATTGTTTTGTGAGGTGGAGGCAATAATGAATGACAGACCCATCACTAAGGTTTCTGATGACCCCAATGACCTCGAGGCCCTAACACCAAATCACATTCTTCTTTTAAAAGGAAAACCCATCTTTCCACCAGGACTCTTTGAGCGGAGTGACCTGTACATAAGGAGAAGATGGAAACAAGTACAGTATATTGCAGAACTCTTTTGGAAAAGATGGACATCTGAATACTTACTTGTGATGCAGGAACGTCAAAAGTGGACGAAACCAAGAAGAAGCTTCTCCACAGGAGATATTGTTATCATCGCTGATGCTACAGCTACAAGAGGATCCTGGATGATGGGCCGAGTTCTAAGTACCAAGTCTGACTCCAAAGGATTGGTTCGTTCTGTGTGCCTACAAACTAAGACCAGTGTCCTGGAGAGGCCTGTGACAAAGATCTGCCTGCTCCTGGAGGCCACAGAATCATAGACGGTTATTCATTCTCTCTGTCTTTCTACTCTATCCTCTGTCTGTCTTTTATTTTCCAAACAGACATCCGGAAGAAGACAGAAGAACCTATATAGTAGCTTGTGAGAATAGCTCCCCTGTAGAAATAAGTGTAATTGTGAGTTGTTGCCTTTCACAATTAGGGGCCGGGGTGTTGGAGCTATTTGTTATTTTTGTGATATTTTACAATAAGATACTTAGTTACTTATTTTTGTTGTTTTCCTTGATGAATGCATCTTTAGTTGATAGTGAGTGGTATGAGTATTTGTTAATGCTTTTATTTTGACACTTTGGCACACTGGGTGAATCTATATATATGGGCATGTAGACGTAGGTGAGGCAGGCACCTGGAGGGGTTCATGGTTTTTTACCAGGGCGAGACACAAAGGAAAGAGGTTTTTGTTCTGTTTGTTGCTACGCCAGTGGAATAAACCATCATCAAATGTAAGTTTTGCCTGGACAATGGATTCATTTCCCCTGCGTAAAATAGTTCCCTGGGTGCCAGAGTGACTGGTTTGATTTTGATTGTTAGACAAATAGTCACTACAAATAATATATTAAATAACGAAATAAACATTTATATTTCAGTCCCGTTAGTTATGACCAGCTCTCGCGATACCTTATCCGTAGACCTAAACGAGATCTGTGACGTCTCCGCTCAGACGACATCTGATTGGTCAGGCCGCAGTTTAAAAAGAGCAGTAGCGGAGCTAACGTTCGATGTTTTCTGATTTAGACTCTGTTTGTGGGGAATAGAAGACGGCAAGAGTGAGTCACGGTTTGATTAAATGTCTGTTTAACTTCCAGTTTCTTGTTTACGTCTTTCTGACCGTTGTACTGATTCTCATGAGCCTGTTTGACTGTTTACAGACTGTTTACTGACTGTTATCTGCTCGTGTTTGTGGTTCAGAGGTCAAACCGATCTCTGTTTAAATTTAAAGCTTTATCGTTTGGCTTCTCGTTTATAAACAACAGGGTTCCCGCGGATCCTTAAAAAGTCTTAAAATGTCTTAAATTAAAATCCAGGTAATTAAGGTCTTAAATTGTCTTAAATTTACCATAAATTTGCTGTTGGTATTAAATTTCCAGACGGTGGATTTAATGCCGATGGGAAAGTACTGTGGCCCGCCGTAAAACTTCTAATAGTTTGTATTTGTTTCATTAACTTACTGTGCAGTAAATAGGAGACTTAGCGATTAGTAGATGTTATACGGTTCGTACCGTACAGCGTCGGGCTGCGTGACGTGTCGCCATTCGCGGCTGTCGAGGTGAGCGGAAAGATGCTGAAAGATGGGGAAGTGTAAATTCAATGAAGTATGGATGGAAGACGATTTATTTAAGAGGTGGTTGGCCCCTGCTGAAAACAACAACAACAACGTCATGTGCAAATTCTGCAAAAACACCTTTTTAGGGACTATGGGGCTCAAAGCCGTCGAGTCGCACATGAGAGGAGAAAACACCAGCGGTATGTGGCAGCAGCAGCAGCTAGCGGGGCCAGCTAACAGGCTAATCCCTGCGTTGCTTCCAGCACAACCAAACGTTAGTTCAGACGCCACCTCTCAGTCGGCTATGACGAGCTTCATTTCACAGCCAGAGACCCAGAAGGCAGAGGTACTGTGGGTTCTCCATACTGCTGTGAGGCACAGTTCATTTAAATCTAACGAAGATATAAGTTGCGTCTTTGCTGCCGTGTTCCCCGATTCCCAGCTCGCCAAGTCGTTCACCTGTGGGGAAAATAAAACGGCATCCATCGCTAAATATGGCATCGCTTCATTCATCAAGAAGGAGCATCACGCAGCGGCAGTGAGAAGACTGACATACATTATCATGTTTGACGAGAGCATGAACAAAACTACAAAAATTCATGTTGCACTTCTTCATGACTATGTCGAGAAGTTTTCAGAAAATGCAACTTGTGTATGTTACGTTGGCTCTATTCTGCATCACAATGGGAAAAAATGTAAAAAAATATAAAGAAAATGCCAACTGTGAGCTTTGATTGTGTTTACAATAAAATAAATGGAGTATTTTCTAACGCAGAAATTGTTATGACATTTTTGAGGTCTTAAATTATATTTGTTGAGGTCTTAAAAAAGTCTTAAAAAGCATTAAATTTGACTTTTAAAATGGTGGAAGAACCCTGAACAAAGTTGTGAGTGAGGACATTTTTAGAATCACCAAGTCGCCTTGGTAAGAACAGATATAATGTTGATTAGACCTTCCTGTTTAAAGAAACCAGACCTCAGGATCAGATGTGTGTTGCTCACAGAGTACTCCTTCCTGACTCCTTGTTTCTCCTCTCTGCTGTAGATCTGGATGTGTGTCTGAACTGTGACTCGGTGTTTTCGTCTCTGGAGTCGGAGCAGAGGGAAACATCCAGACTGCAGAAGGAGAACAAAGCTCTGGTCAACGGCATCTTCCAGCTGCAGACAGAGGTGCTCCTCTTCTTCTACTACTGATAAACCTGCAGACTTCTACTCCTCCAACATCAATTCTTCTTCTTTTACTCCTCCAACATCCAGAGTTCTTCTTCTAATAGGATGGTGTTTGTTTCTTTGCAGGCTCAGCTGAAGCTGAGTTGGAAGATTGCGCCAGAGCCCAGCTGAACAACATCTCAGCTGATTAGCTGAGCTGAAGACCTGCTCTGAAGCGGCCAGTCTTCCCGCCTCCGGACCTGCCTGATTGGGCCACCACTCTCAATATAAGAGGTGCTGCTGAAGTGTCGGATGCTCACCTTCTGTGTGTTTTTACAGAGATGATGGAGTCTTGTTTAGCCTGGAAGCCGGAGCGAGTCGGACCGGTGGAGGTGGACGACATTAAGAGAAACCTGCTGAGTGAATTCGCTGCTCTGCCTGCACAGGTGAGTCTTACCTGTCTGTGCTGATCAGGAGGATGCTGCTGAGGCAGGCTAGTGACGGATGCTGTTGTTCTCTCAGCAGGACAGCGTTCAGTCGCAGACGGAGAACCTGCAGGTTTACCTGAGAGTTCGACCCTTTACTTCAGCTGAGAGCGACAACGGAGAGTCTCAGGTAACACACACACACACACACACACACACACACACACACACACAAACACACACACACACTGTAAAACTCACAGTCACATGTGTGTGTCTTTAAAACCAACGGGTTCTTTTTTCCTGTCAATCGATTGATCATCTAATCGAGGTTTGAAGCTCAACCATTCTAGCCAATCAGAATCCAGCAGCTGTGTTTTCATCTGCAGGACTGTGTGACCATCGAGGGGCCCGACACTGTGGTCCTCAAGGCCCCCAGGAGCTGTCAATCAAACCGACAGGGCGACAAGTCCCTCCCACAAACGGCACAGCGGTTCACCTTCACACAGGTAGCCAGTTGCACCTGTCCTCCTGCGTCTCTGTCTGTCTCTAGGTGTTCATGCTGTTGTGTTGCTGAGCCTTTTTGAACTGTTTTCGTCCTGTTGTGTTGTCGAGGTGTTCGGTCCGGAGGCCAGTCAGAGGAAGGTGTTCGATGGTTCTGTTCGTGGTCTGGTCCAAAACGTCCTGCAGGGAGGAAACTGTCTGGTGTTCACCTACGGAGTCACCAACGCTGGAAAGACCTTCACCTTCCTCGGTCAGAGCCAACCTGTCTGTCTCATTAAATGTCTCTCTGTCCAACAGTCTGTCTAACGTTCTGTTTGTCCGTCAGGTTCGGACCACGACTCCGGTCTGCTGCCCAGGTCTCTGTCTGTGATCTTTAACAGTATTGAAGGTCGTCTGTATGGTCGCTGCGACCTGAAGCCTCAGCGCTGCCGAGACTTCAGCAGACTGACTGCAGACCAGCAGGCAGCAGAGAGCAGCAGCAAGAGGAACCTGCTGAGGCTGCTCAAGGAGGTAGGACGCTCTGACATCATCACTGACATCACTGCACAGTTAATTCAAATATCACTGCCGCTGTAATGTCTTGATAAAGTCAAAATGTGTCACAACGAAACATTTAGTATTAAATATAATAAAATAATAAGTAAATAAGCTGCAAATCAGTCTGTAGAATATCTGACCATCCCCACTAACATCATGACTGATGTCACAACATGCGTTAAAAAACCACAGTATGATTTTTATGTTTTAGTATTTGGTGCATTGATCTGACGGGTCTCTGCTTTCTGTCTGCAGAGCGACAAAACTCTGACATGTGGAACATCCGCTTCTCTGGAGGGTCAGTGACTCAGATTCATTACTGACGAGAGATTTAACCTGCAGCCTCACATTGATCGGCCTGACTGTGTGTGTTTCATGTGTTTTGTGTGTCTGTGTGTGTTTCATGTGTTTTGTGTGTCTGTGTGTTTCATGTGTTTTGTGTGTTTTGTGTGTCTGTGTGTGTTTCATGTGTTTTGTGTGTCTGTGTGTGTTTCATGTGTTTTGTGTGTCTGTGTGTGTTTTGTGTGTTTTGTGTGTCTGTGTGTTGTGATGACCCCTGGGGTCACCTGGAGGATGGCTCTGGTTTGGGCCTGTTCAGTGGCTGATTGGGGTAATCCAGAGCACCTGTGGGCCCCAGGTGCTTGTGGGTGATTTAATAGCCAGCCACATTCTAACCTTGTTCTCTGCTCACCTCCGCAGGTAACACATCGGTCTGGGTTCTGGTGTCTTGGTTTCTTTTCTCTATGATTTAGTTTGCACCTACAACACTGCACAGACATGACTCATGCATCCACCACACACACCACTGACTTTGCTCATTTTCATAACCCCATATTGTTCTCTATCTAATTTGGTTTTTGACTTAAGTTAATAAACGCAAACGTTAATTCTACATATTTTGGTGTGTCTCTCCTTTTTGTTGCGGCCACTTCGAGCCGGGTCGTAACAAATGGGGGCTCGTCCACAGCCGATAGGCATTCCTGGGTCCAGGAATATCTGAATGAGGACTCCGTTTTGGTAGGTTAAATTTGTCTTTGGTGTCTCTTCTAGCAGTGCGCACGGGTTGGTCGTTGCCCACTGATTAGTGGATTTGTTCCAGCTGAGAGCTGGCGTTGTTTGTGCTGCATGCTGGGTGAGGCTGCAGTGGGAGTGTTTGGGGAGACGCACTTGGATTCGGTTAGCGGCAGTGTTCTTTGTGACCCGACGTGTTTTGGTACCGTCCAGAAGGTGAGTGTTGCTGCTTCGGTGCTCTATACAGAGATTTCTCCGTTAGGTTTCAGGGCACACCCCCTTTGGGTTGTGTCGTCTTTTTTGTTTTGCTAGTGCTGTGGGGAGCGGTTGGCGTTAGTCGTCTTCGGGCGGCTATCTCGGGGGCACTCCGTGTTGTCTGTGGGGTCACCTGTTGCAGGTGGCGTCGCAGGCGCGCTGGTTTAATGCTTAATAGACCCGCCGCAGAACCGCATGAAGACTAGGTAAGTTTTAGTAAGTTTGGTTAGGCAGTCAGGGGGAAATTCTCTGTGAGAGAGCTGTTGTTTGTGTGTATGTAATGCTTATATTCTGTGACGGTAAAGTTGAGAAGATATGGCTTCATTGTCGGGTTTTTGATGCGCCTACAGCGGCGTTTATTCATGGCTGCAAGAAGGATCAGCTATTACAAATTGCTGATCATTACGGCATTGTTGTGTCAGATAAAAAACGTAAAGATGATGTTAGGGATTTCGTGTTGTCGGCATTGGTCGAGCAGGGGGTGTTGGAGAAGAGTGAGCCTCATGTTCAAGCAGAGAGTGAGCCTCACCAGGTTGTGCCGAAGCCGGTACCGGTGGCTGTGCAGGCAGCGGGGCTGACGTTTGAGCAGCAAAAAGAACTGTTAGCAATGCAGTTTGAACTAGAAAAATTACGGTTGAAGGTAGAAGCAGAGGGGAAGGAGAGGGAAAGAGAGAAGCAGGTGGAGTTGGAGATGATTCGTCAGGGTACGGAGAAAGCTAGGCTAGAAGTAGAGCAGGCTAAATTGCAGTTGATTCGTGAGGGGAAGTTTCCGTCATCAGGATTTGGTACAGAGGGTCTTGGTTTGGCTAATCCCAGTAATCGTGAAGTTCATGTGTCTGTGTGTGTTTCATGTGTTTTGTGTGTCTGTGTGTGTTTCATGTGTTTTGTGCGTCTGTGTGTGTTTCATGTGTTTTGTGTGTCTGTGTGTGTTTCATGTGTTTTGTGCGTCCAGGCTCGTCTCTCGGCAGCGACAGCAGTGTGAACAGCGTCTCTGAAGCCGACAGTTTCTGTCTGGACGTCGACTCAAATGTCCGTTTCTCCGTACCTGACACATACCTGACTACCTGACACATACCTGACTACCTGATACATACCTGACTACCTGACACATACCTGACTACCTGACACATACCCGACTACCTGACACATACCTGACTACCTGACACATACCTGACTACCTGACACATACCCGACTACCTGACACATACCTGACTACCTGACACATACCTGACTACCTGATACATACCTGACTACCTGACACATACCCGACTACCTGACACATACCTGACACATACCTGACACATACCTGACACATACCTGACACATACCTGACACATACCTGACACATACCTGACACATACCTGACTTTAACTTTAGGGTTTCAGACGACGGCAGGACTCTGACAGAAACCACAGCAGCACGTATTTGATATGCAGAGACAGGAGGGTGAATAATGTTAAAGAGCTGAGAGAGGAGTTTAAACCTCCTGAAACCGAACAGCTGCAGGACTCTGTCAGGACTCAGAGCTGGTTGTGGGGTTTGTGCAGAGGAAAGTCGCCCACAGGGAGTGAAACACTCATGAGCTGCTGCTGAGAGTTCAATCTGTTTGTCTCTGCAGCCACAGCATCTTCTCCATCAGGATCCTCCGAGTGGACGACGTCGGGGTTCCCGGAGTCCTCGGCATCAGCGAGTGAGTCCGTCATGATTCACGCAGCAGGCGGAGGTTTACCTGCACAGGTGGATGACTGTGTGTGTTGTGTTCAGGCTGGCGCTGTGCGACCTGGCCGGCTCGGAGCGCTGCTCTCGGACCCACAACACCGGGGAGAGGCTGAAGGAGGCGGGGAACATCAACAGCTCGCTGCTGACGCTGGGGAAGTGCATCAGCGCCATGAGGCTCAACCAGAACGCCAAGTAGGACCACAGTTACAGCAGAGAGCCTCACGCCACCGTCAGCATGAAACACTCAACACTGAGAAAACGTTAGCAGGGTTTGGAGAAACATCTCTGGGTGTTTTCTCTTTCAAACACTTTTATTACTCAGAAACTCAGAATAGAACTATAACAGTGACTCTACCTGAGTTAGAAACCAACAGATTAACTCACAGTAACCGGGTTAGTTTCTGCCGACCAGGGCTACAGCTGATACTTATCTTCACTGTAGATTATATTCTGGATGAATCGATCCGCTGCTTGATCTATAGAATGTCAGAACATAGTTTAAACTGTGGATCGGTGTTTCCTCACGTCGTGTTTTGTCACAGAGGAGGACAGAAACCAGAAGTATTCACACTGAAGAAGCTGGAATCACAGAATTTAGACAGTTTCTATTAAAAATTACTCAAACAGGTTAATCGACCTTTAAAATAGTTGATCACTGTTTAGTTAATCGTTGCTTAGGTGTTCTTTAGTAGCTGCTACTACAAACTGCCTTCAACTGAACGTCCCAACAGCAGGTCAGACAAAGATCCAGCTCCAGGTTACTGGTTTAATTCACAGCATTCATCCTCCTGGCTTTGAGCTGGAACTTCTTCAGATGGACTTTGGTTTTGTGAGGATCAGACCTGGGGGTGAAATCTCTCTGTCTGCTGTGATGATTGTTGCCTCCGAGGTCAGCAGAAGAACTTTACAGCCACCAGAGAACCCAACCAGCATCCAACACTGCAGGTTTCAGAGAGGACGGCCGTCCTGCAGGTCCTGAACGACTAACAGACTGTCTCTGTCCTCTGCAGGTTCCAGCGCCACGTCCCCTTCAGGGAGTCCAAACTCACCCACTTCCTGCAGTTCTTCTTCTGTGGTGCCGGCCGGGTCTCCATGGTGGTTGTAACGAGGACGCGGCTCGTTACTACGTCACCCACACACCTGCACTTTAATGACGCCTTTCACTTTGCACTGAGCACTTTGGATATTCATATTGCACTTTTTATGCACACTCACTTTAAGAACGCTAATTTGCACAAAAGTAATTTGCACACGATTGTCGTTTTTAACAAAATAATTTATTAAAACGTTTTAATGTTGCCCCGTAGGGCCGGTCGATGATGTCACTTCCGGTGATGGCGGCGCCCGGTCCTGCGGAGGCAACACGACAATTAGAATGGGAACGTGCAATATTTGTGCTGTATTTTAAAATGAGATGTTCTTTTAGATGTGGTGTGCATGCAGTGAATGTTTGAAGTGTTGCAGTGTGAGTGAGTGGCGTGTGTGTTGTGTGTGTGTGTGTGTCAGAGTTTTAAAACTTACCGCTCTCCTCTTGTGTCCAGGCGGGCGGCGTCTGGCCAAAAGACTCCCGGGGGGACCAGACGCCGCTGAAGAACGTTCCGGCCTGGGCCAAGGGGAGTGACGTCATCGGGGTGGATGTAGTATTTTAGATTGTTTATTTAGTTAGTTTACGGTTTTGGTGGGTTGTGTTTGGGATTATTTCTTTAGTATGAGTTTGGGGTTTATTTATAGTTGGTTTATGGTTTTATAGTAGAGGGTTTTAACTTAGTTTTAAGAAAGCTAATGTTAATGTTACACCCCAGGAAACAGAATGGTTTTACCCAATCGAGGAGAGCATATAAAGGCGCCGAATCCCATCACTCGTGCTCTGCTGCTGGAGAAGCCACGTCCTGATTGAAATCCTCTACTGCACTTTATTGCACCTGCACTTTTTGCCATTTGCACATTTTTTTTGTAAAATAAAAAGAGAAAAAAGAAAGGGACCACCCCAGAAAAACTGTTTCTGCCTGACTTTTTAAAAACTCACATCCAACCGCCCGGCGATCCTGCTTACAGTGGTCAACATCAACCAGAACTCGTCCTGCTTCGACGAGACGCTCAACGTCCTCAAGTTCTCGGCCCTCGCTCAGAAGGTCGACACACAAACACTCAACATGATGAACGTTTATCAGCTGCAGACTTCAGTCCTCAGAAAGAAACGGACCGGTTTCAGTGAAGACAGTTCTGTGGACCGGTTTCAGTAAAGACAGTTCTGTGGACCGGTTTCAGTGAAGACAGTTCTGTGGACCGGTTTCAGTGAAGACGGTTCTGTGGACCGGTTTCAGGGAAGACGGTTCTGTGGACCGGTTTCAGGGAAGACGGTTCTGTGGACCGGTTTCAGGGAAGACGGTTCTGTGGACCGGTTTCAGGGAAGACGGTTCTGTGGACCGGTTTCAGGGAAGACGGTTCTGTGGACCGGTTTCAGTGAAGACGGTTCTGTGGACCGGTTTCAGTGAAGACAGTTCTGTGGACCGGTTTCAGTGAAGACAGTTCTGTGGACCGGTTTCAGTGAAGACAGTTCTGTGGACCCGGTCCGTAGAACATCGTCTTGATTGAAACCGGTCCGTGGTGCAGTGAAGGTTTCAGACCGCTGCCCTAGACAGATATAAATCTACGAGTAAACGCTGCTATGAAGGTCCTGCTGTGTTTTCATGTGTTCACTTTGTCTCTGGAGACCAGAGCCTTTCACTGACTCCAGGTGTGACTCTCACCTGTCCAGGTGGAGGTTCTGACCTCGAGGCCGGCGGTCCTGGACGACTCCTCCCACCGGTCGGCCATGGAGCTGTCGATGATCATCGACGAGGCCGACCGGCGCAGGAAGGTGTCGGGTCGCGGCAGGAAGAGCTCGCTGGTCGCCTGGGAGACGAGTCTGGAGGACGTGATGGAGGACGGCGAGGAGGAGGAGAAGGAGGAGGAGGAGAGCCTGATGGAGGGGACGGTGCTGGAGGCAGGAGGTGATGAGGACCAGGAGGACGTAACCATAGAGGAGAAGGTATGACTCATTTTAACGACTGATCGGTTATTGATCACATGTCAGTCAGCACTTTGTAACAGCTGAGAACTTCAGTAGTAATCAATTATCAGAATAGTTACTGAATAGTTTTCCTCCAATCAGACTGATTGATCGTCACAGAAGAAAACAAAGACTCAACACGTTGTTCTCTAAGGCTGTCCTTCTGTGTGTGTGTGTCTCTTTGTGTGTTTCTTCATATGTGTGTGTGTGTGTGTGTGTGTGTCAGCAGTCGGGCAGGGAGGCGGCGCTGCGTTTGGTTCTGGAGGCTCAGATCAGGGAGGAGGTCAGCGCTGAGTTCATGGAGCTGTTCAACAAGATGGAGAAAGACTACAGGTAACAGGTGTTCTGGTCATGTGACCACGACAGGCGCTGAGGTCACAGCGGGGTCAGAGGGACCGAGCTGCACCAGGTCACGTCTGACCAAACGTGTTTCCGTGGTGTTTTCTGGTCAGTGAGCGTCTGGAGAAGGAGAGGGAGATCCTGGAGGAACGAGCAGAGAAGAGGGTGGAGATCCTGAAGAACCTCGTCAGCAAGACGGTCGACCTGTCGGCCGCCGACACCGAAGGCAGCAAGGTGATAAAACATGACCACCACCGACTG
This sequence comes from Dascyllus trimaculatus, assembly GCA_024666655.1. Lineage (NCBI taxonomy): Eukaryota > Metazoa > Chordata > Actinopteri > Pomacentridae > Dascyllus > Dascyllus trimaculatus. The sequence goes on from JAMOIN010001596.1 coordinate 35,179, forward strand.
TTATCGATCACCGCTATTGATCACTGACTGTTATTGGTGTTGATCGGTTATTAGGAGGAGCAGGTGGTTCGGTTGGAGGGAATCATCAGCTCAATGACTGAAGACCTGGAGAAGATCAGAGAAGACGCTCAGACTGTCCACCGCTGTCTGACTGAACAAACACAAGCTGCAGGTAAACACACACACACACACACACACACACTGCAGGTACAGTCGTAAACAAAGACCATGTTCATCAGTCAGTCTTTAGTCTCCAGTGATCTATAAAGAACCAAACACAGGATGTTTCAGAGACAAAGATTCATGTTTCAGTGATTCCATCATAGAAGATTCAGAGTTCTAGGAGTCATTGGAGACTAAAGGCTGACATGAGAAACGCTGCTGGTATTTATTAATATTATTGTTATTTACCTGCAGAACTGGAGGCGCTGCGATTGGAGAAGCAGCAGTCACATGACCAACTTCAGGAAGCCAAAGAGGTATTTCAGACTGATGTTCTTCTTCTGTGGTGTCTGCTGGGTTCTGATGGTGTCCTTGTGTCTCTAATAGAGTCTGGAGCAGCAGCGACTGAAGCTATCAGAGCTGACGGAGGTCTGTCAGCAGAAGGACAACATCATCTCTGAACTGAAGGCAGCCGTGGACAGGAGGAGGCCAGGAGGGGAGGAGGAGAGCCGGAAACGCCAACGAGACTCTCTGGAGGACGAGGAGGACCGAGGAGGACTGGCCAAGAAGAGAGGTGAGAGGAGCAGAGAGGAGGAGATGGAAGGATGGAGGGTTCTACTGCAGAAACTTTATTCTGGTGTTTTTGTCTCCTCAGTGGTTCTGGAGGAGGAGATCTGGAGGCTGCAGGAGGAAAACGACAAGAAGGAGGAGGCCATCATCGAGCTGAGAGAGAGGGAGGAGAGGTGGAGGAGCCAAGAGGAGGAGCTGAAGAAGGAGAAGACGAGGATGGAGGAGGAGCTGGAGAAGGAGCTGGAGAAGGAGAAGACGAGGATGGAGGAGGAGCTGGAGAAGGAGAAGACGAGGATGGAGGAGGAGCTGGAGAAGGAGAAGACGAGGATGGAGGAGGAGCTGGAGAAGGAGAAGACGAGGATGGAGGAGGAGCTGGAGAAGGAGAAGACGAGGATGGAGGAGGAGCTGGAGAAGGAGAAGACGAGGATGGAGGAGGAGCTGGAGAAGGAGAAGACGAGGATGGAGGAGGAGCTGGAGAAGAAGATGAGGATGGAGGAGGAGCTGGAGAAGGAGAAGACGAGGATGGAGGAGGAGCTGGAGAAGGAGAAGACGAGGATGGAGGAGGAGCTGGAGAAGGAGAAGATGAGGATGGAGGAGGAGCTGGAGAAGAAGACGAGGATGGAGGAAGAGTTGGAGAAGGAGAAGACGAGGATGGAGGAGGAGAAGGAGAAAATGAGGATGGAGGAGGAGCTGGAGAAGGAGAAGACGAGGATGGAGGAGGAGCTGGAGAAGGAGAAGACGAGGATGGAGGAGGAGCTGGAGAAGGAGAAGACGAGGATGGAGGAGGAGCTGGAGAAGAAGATGAGGATGGAGGAGGAGCTGAGGAGACGAGAAGAAGAGGTGGAGGAGCTGAAGAAGGAGCAGGTTTTACTGGAGCAGCAGGTGCAGAAGCTCACAGGTAAGTTTCACCTTTAGACACTAATTGTTAGAGTTAAATGTTCTGAACTGTCAAAAGTATGTGGACACCAGTAGTGTTCTCCTCCTCCCTGTTACTCCTCTCTGACTCCCTGTTACTCCTTCCTGACTCCTTGTTTCTCCTCTCTGCTGTAGATCTGGATGTGTGTCTGAACTGTGACTCGGTGTTTTCGTCTCTGGAGTCGGAGCAGAGGGAAACATCCAGACTGCAGAAGGAGAACAAAGCTCTGGTCAACGGCATCTTCCAGCTGCAGACAGAGGTGCTCCTCTTCTTCTACTACTGATAAACCTGCAGACTTCTACTCCTCCAACATCAATTCTTCTTCTTTTACTCCTCCAACATCCAGTCGTCTTTTCTAATAGGATGGTGTTTGTTTCTTTGAATGTCCAGGTGACCAGTCTGCAGACGCAGCTCAAACAGCAGACTGACAGATCTGACAGCCTCTCAGAGGAGTTCAGGACCACTAAGACCCGCCTCCAGGACCTGAAGAGCCAATCAGAGGAGAAGACCAACTCCATCAACAGTCTGACGCAGGAGGTGGAGCGTCTGAGACAAGAAGTCAAGGTGTTTTGTCGCCGTCATCTCGGACTGTACCAGGGCAGGATGGCTCAGGTTAGAGTGACATTGATTACTGATTGATTGATTGTTTTAGGAGGAGGAGGGGCGGAGCGGCAGCAGCAGTGTTTTCCACGTCGCCATGGAGGAGCTGAAGAAGGAGAGTCAGGCGGCGCTGCAGAGGTCGGCTCAGAAATCAGAACAAATAGAAGAGCTGCAGAAAGAGAAGAGGCAGCTGGAGGAGACACTGAAGCACAGGTGATCAATACTGTTTCTGATCAATACACAGGTGATCAATACTGTTACTGATCAATACACAGGTGATCAATACTGCTACTGATCAATACACAGGTGATCAATACTGCTACTGATCAATACACAGGTGTCCAATACTGTTACTGATCATACACAAGTGATCAACACTGTTACTGATCAATACACAGGTGATCAATACTGTTACTGTTATTGATCAATACGCAGGTGATCAATACTGTTACTGTTATTGATCAGTACGCAGGTGATCAATACTGTTATTGATCGATACACATTTAATCAGTACTGTTACTGATCAGCATTTATTGACACACCTGTCCTCGTCTCCTCCTGCAGTGAGAACAGGTGTGCTGAGCTCAGCAAGGAGTTAACCAATCAGAGAGCAGAGTTCTCCCGTCTGAGGGCGGAGCTTGAGTCTGATTGTGGAGCCCTGCGACAGGAGGTCAATAAATGGGAGGAGGAGACAGCAGGTGAGGAGAAACTCACCTGTCAGACACCTGAAGAGAGCCCCGCCCACACAGAGGGTGGAGATCAGATCCTGACTGCTGATTGGCTGATGGATGTTGTCATGTGTTTGTGTGTCAGAGCTGCAGCGAATCATCTCAGAGAAGGACAGACTTCTGGAGGACAGTCTGCAGCAGGTGGAGACGCTGAGACGAGGTAACCAATCAGAGAGACTTAAAGGAACAGTACGCTTTTACCTGTACACCTGCTGAGCGTTAGAGGGGGCGGAGTCTGGAAACACGGAGCTTTAACTCCGAATATTGTCTTTAAAAAACTGAGTAGCTGGAGATAAATGTAGCATGGAGGAACATCTTCCTACAGCTGATGCGTCTGGAGAGGCTGGAAACATGGAGGTAGATCAGATCTACAGGATGAGGAGACGACACTGTAACAAAGACACATTTATTCTATTTCCACTGGAGTCTGCAGGGTGTTTTATTTTGAAAAATGACTAGATTGTCTTCCCGCCACTTCTCTCTGTGCTCGTTTCCCACACTTGACTCATTGATCTGACCCCCTGGTAATATTAATAAAAACAAACGTGTCTGGAGAGCTTCTCAGAAACGAGGGAAAGACTCGGAGAAGTAAATAATTTAGCAATAAAAAGTCATTTAATTCATTTAGGACACTTTTGTTATTAAATTTTTAAAAATTCGCAACTTCTTTTGCACCACAGACCGCTTTCAAGCAAGACAGTTTTCTCCGATGATGTGAAGCATTGTGGTGGCAGCATCATGGTGTGAAGCATGGTGGTGGCAGCATCATGATGTGAAGCACGGTGGTGGCAGCATCATGATGTGAAGCACGGTGGTGGCAGCATCATGATGTGAAGCATGGTGGTGGCAGCATCATGACGTGAAGCATGGTGGTGGCAGCATCATGATGAAGCATGGTGGTGGCAGCATCATGGTGTGAAGCATGGTGGTGGCAGCATCATGACGTGAAGCACGGTGGTGGCAGCATCACGGTGTGAAGCATGGTGGTGGCAGCATCACGATGTGAAGCACGGTGGTGGCAGCATCATGACGTGAAGCACGGTGGTGGCAGCATCATGGTATGAAGCATGGTGGTGGCAGCATCATGACGTGAAGCACGGTGGTGGCAGCATCATGGTGTGAAGCACGGTGGTGGCAGCATCATGAGGTGAAGCACGGTGGTGGCAGCATCATGACGTGAAGCATGGTGGTGGCAGCATCATGACGTGAAGCACGGTTGTGGCAGCATCATGACGTGAAGCACGGTGGTGGCAGCATCATGACGTGAAGCACGGTGGTGGCAGCATCATGACGTGAAGCACGGTTGTGGCAGCATCATGATGTGAAGCACGGTGGTGGCAGCATCATGGTGTGAAGCATGGTGGTGGCAGCATCATGACGTGAAGCACGGTGGTGGCAGCATCATGGCGTGAAGCACGGTGGTGGCAGCATCATGTGGGGATGCTTCTTTGCACTCGATGTCTCCATTTATAGTTTAACTATGTTCACTGTAGAATAATGAAGACAAACCTCTAAACGTTCTTTCCGTGACACTCAGAAGGATTTCAGACGTTCTCTGTGTTTGTTCTCAGAGCTGCAGCGTCTGAAGGAGGAACTACTGAGGAGGCAGGAGGAGGAGGAGGAGAACCTGGGGGAGGAGGAGGAGAAGGTGTCGGTGGTGGAGGAGCTGAAGGAGGAGACTCACCTGCAGGGAAACACACAGGTGAGTCTGTCATTACAGTGAACCAGCTGAGTTCTACCTTCAGACCATGAAGGTCTCCACAGAGGGGGGTCCACATGGATCAGAACCTCATCAGTCCAGCAGATAGACACATGACATGTAGGAGGAACAACACACTGGAGTTCTGCTAGAACCTGGACCCAGATCAGCACAAAGACAGGAAATGACCTCATAAAGACACAAAATTAGTACAAAAAGATGTAAAATAACCACGAAAGATGAAAACATCCCAACAAAACCCACCAGACTGGGGTGTTCAGTGTCTGCTGACCAGGACCACAGTGGATGCGTGGTCCTGACACTGAAGCACAGAGGTGGGAGTGTGATGGTGTGAGGCTGGAAAAAAACTACAAAAAGTGCATTGTGGGTAAACTTTAAGGCTCATGTCAGCATGTTGACAGGTGGTTGGTCAGAACAGTTAGAGACACTGAAAGGATCATTTTAAGGATCATATACAGACACGATTCACTCTGAGGGGAATCAGTTTCTAGTGCAGGCATCCTGGTTATCGAGAAAATGGTGATCACACTGAACAGAAACGGATTTAGTCTTTAGATTGTGACGTCTGGAGAGGATGGAGGACTGACACATGGCTCAAAATCACTGAAAAAACTTCAAAGTGACACAAAAGTAGTAATTAATTACACGGAAATGACCCAAAATCACCTGATAACATGTTGAATGACAGCTTCTAGCAGAACTCCAGTGTGTTGTTCCTCCTACATGTCATGTGTATGTCTGCTGGACTGATGAGGTTCTGATCCATGTGGACCCCCCTCTATGGAGACCTTCATAGTCTGAAGGTAGAACTCTGATCAGTGATGGAGGTTCTGGAGATGGAGGACCAGGAGGTTTTATCCCTTACAGCTGCAGCTCTGTGAAAACAAACCACCTCTTCTTTTCTTCTCAGGACGTCGGTGTTTCCCCTCTGAGGTCCAACATGGCCGACAGGAAGAAAACCCCCAGAACGACGTGCAGGAAGAGGAAGAGCAGCGAGGTGGAGGTGACGCCTGGTCGTCTGCTGAGGCAGCAGCTTGTCTGTGGGGCGGCTGCAGAGATAAAACGTGTTCTGTTGTTTCAGGGTCTGGTGTTCAGCGAAAACAAGAGGAACCGACTGAGAGCCAACACTCGAAGCACCAAACAGGTGAGCATCAGAGCCGACAGGTGGCCCATCACCTGACCGAGAGCCGCCAGGTAAACGTTGTTCTGTGTTGCAGGAGAAGAGAGACGGAGCTCTGCAGAAGATCGGAGACCTGATCCACAGCTCGCCCTCCATCCTCGGCAGCAAAGGTCAGTGTTGTACTGCAGGTCAGCCAGCAGGGGGCGACCTGGTGCTTTTGATGGGTTCATCCATGTGGAAATGAGCAGGCTGCTTCACCTCAGTGTGGAAGAGGGAGGCACCGAGCCCCGGGCGAAACCTTTAAATAACAGCCGATGAGCCCCGACGGCAGCAGCACCTTAAACAAACTATTCCTGTAGCACCGTTCAGTCAAGGAGCGCAACTCAAAGTGCTTCATGTAAAATCAGCAAAACGGAAAATAGATCTTAATACGTTTTAATTAAAATCAGATGAAACAGTCAAACTCAGTAGTTTCTTCCAGAGCAAAGGGCAGAGGCAGTTCCAGGGGCTGGGTAAAGGCTGAGGAGGTTTTAAAACCGTTCAGTGAGCTGCCTCCCTGATGTCTGCAGCCGGTGTGCTCCAGAGCTTTGGGCCGTCATCAGCAAAAGCTGCAGCCCCCAAATGTTTTGAGGGGACCTTGGACTGAGGTCCTCCTCCTTGTATGCAAGCCTCTAAATGGGTCAGGACCAAGCTACAGAGAACAGCTAAAACTGGACTAGTGTGCTCCCTCCTGTTGGTTCTGGTTGGGGTTCTGAATGAGCCGACATCTCTCTGTGGAGTTCAGTCTGAGCTCCCCGGTTATTTCAGTGCTTTGGTGTTTTCTAAAGCCTGGCTGGGATTCTCCAGGACGCTGTTCTCTTTTCAAGTACCTCACTAACGGATGGAGGGTTGGATGTGGGCCTGTAGCTGCTCAGTAGGTCTGGTGTCTTCAGTAGGTCTGGTGTCTTCAGTAGGTCTGGTGTCTCCAGTAGGTTGGGTGTCTCCAGTAGGTCTGGTGTCTCCAGTAGGTCTGGTGTCTTCAGTAGGTCTGGTGTCTCCAGTAGGTCTGGTGTCTTCAGTAGGTCTGGTGTCTCCAGTAGGTCTGGTGTCTCCAGTAGGTCTGGTGTCTCCAGTAGGTTGGGTGTCTCCAGTAGGTTGGGTGTCTCCAGTAGGTTGGGTGTCTCCAGTAGGTCTGGTGTCTTCAGTAGGTCTGGTGTCTTCAGTAGGTCTGGTGTCTCCAGTAGGTCTGGTGTCTCCAGTAGGTCTGGTGTCTCCAGTAGGTGGGTGTCTCCAGTAGGTCTGGTGTCTTCAGTAGGTCTGGTGTCTTCAGTAGGTCTGGTGTCTCCAGTAGGTCTGGTGTCTTCAGTAGGTCTGGTGTCTTCAGTAGGTCTGGTGTCTTCAGTCGGTGGGTGTCTCCAGTAGGTCTGGTGTCTTCAGTAGGTCTGGTGTCTCCAGTAGGTCTGGTGTCTCCAGTAGGTCGGGTGTCTCCAGTAGGTCTGGTGTCTTCAGTAGGTCTGGTGTCTTCAGTAGGTTGGTGTCTTCAGTAGGTTGGGTGTCTTCAGTAGGTTGGGTGTCTTCAGTAGGTTGGTGTCTCCAGTAGGTTGGTGTCTTCAGTAGGTTGGGTGTCTCCAGTAGGTTGGGTGTCTCCAGTAGGTTGGTGTCTTCAGTAGGTTGGTGTCTTCAGTAGGTTGGGTGTCTTCAGTAGGTCGGGTGTCTTCAGTAGGTCGGGTGTCTTCAGTAGGTTGGTGTCTTCAGTAGGTTGGGTGTCTTCAGTAGGTCGGTGTCTCCAGTAGGTCGGGTGTCTCCAGTAGGTCGGGTGTCTCCAGTAGGTCGGGTGTCTTCAGTAGGTTGGTGTCTTCAGTAGGTTGGTGTCTTCAGTAGGTCGGGTGTCTCCAGTAGGTCGGGTGTCTCCAGTAGGTCGGGTGTCTTCAGTAGGTCGGGTGTCTTCAGTAGGTTGGTGTTTTCAGTAGGTCGGGTGTCTTCAGTAGGTTGGGTGTCTTCAGTAGGTTGGGTGTCTTCAGTAGGTTGGTGTCTTCAGTAGGTTGGGTGTCTTCAGTAGGTTGGGTGTCTTCAGTAGGTTTGGTGTCTTCAGTAGGTTGGTGTCTTCAGTAGGTTGGGTGTCTTCAGTAGGTTGGTGTCTTCAGTAGGTTGGTGTCTTCAGTAGGTCGGGTGTCTTCAGTAGGTTGGGTGTCTTCAGTAGGTTGGTGTCTTCAGTAGGTTGGGTGTCTTCAGTAGGTTGGGTGTCTTCAGTAGGTTGGTGTCTTCAGTAGGTTGGTGTCTTCAGTAGGTTGGTGTCTTCAGTAGGTTGGGTGTCTTCAGTAGGTTGGTGTCTTCAGTAGGTTGGTGTCTTCAGTAGGTTGGGTGTCTTCAGTAGGTTGGGTGTCTTCAGTAGGTTGGTGTCTTCAGTAGGTTGGTGTATTCAGTAGGTTGGGTGTCTTCAGTAGGTTGGGTGTCTTCAGTAGGTTGGTGTCTTCAGTAGGTTGGTGTCTTCAGTAGGTTGGTGTCTTCAGTAGGTTGGTGTCTTCAGTAGGTTGGTGTCTTCAGTAGGTTGGGTGTCTTCAGTAGGTTGGGTGTCTTCAGTAGGTCAGGTGTCTTCAGTAGGTTGGTGTCTTCAGTAGGGGTTTCACCACAGCCGTTTTGAAGGGCCGGTTTGAGGTGATGGTTGATATCGTTCAGGATAGGAGCTGAAACCCTGTCAGGTATCAGGTGAACACATGAGGGGAGGAGCTACAGCCGGTGCCAGCCTCACCAGCTCAGGTACTGCAGGTGAACCGTCCCATGGTCTGGTCGTCTGCAGTGACGCCGGCTCTGATCGTAGTCTTTTTGTTTTTGAAGAGGAGTTCTTCGCATTCTGATGCAGAGGGGTGAGGAGGGGTGAGGAGGGGTGAGGAGGGGCTGGTCCGTGGTGGAGAATGATGGTCTGGGTTTCTGCCGTGGTCTTGTGGAGGTGATGTTACTGTGAAGTCATGGTCTGTTTGTGTTTGTCTCCGTGAACTGTGAGTCTAGACTTCCTCTTTAACACTGTTGGTGCGTAACCATGGTGACGTTCTGTCCGTCAGCCTCTTCGTTACCTTTAGTGGAGCGACGGTGTTTAAAGCCCACAGTGAAGGTCAGAGGTGGGGCTTCTAGTTTGGTCTAGAGCCTTACCGGGCTGATGAGGGGCTTCAACAACATGCTGGATGAGCTCAGAGCTTTTCTCCTTGACATGAATATTAAAGATTAGTCTGTCGTATCTCCTGATACCGGATGAAACCAGCTCAGGGTTCCTGAACAGACGCTGCAGAGTATCTTGGTGGCTGATATGGTGCAGCAATCAGGACTGTTAGTTCAAGATACTCAGAAGATGTGAATTGTTCCAGGTCAGTGTCATCACTAACCCTCCTCCTGACCTGCTCTGACTGACTGATAAAGGTCTGGTCTGGAGCCCCTATCAGTGTTGATAGACCAGCCGGGCTCAGCTAAAAACACAGTTCAGGCAGCAGGAGAGGAGGCTGGCTGAGCAGCATGGGGTCCGTCTCATTTGGAAGACGAGTCCGGTCCTCGTGGTTTCAAACGTAGCATCGACTGAAACCTCGAGGACACCCAGGACCAGGATGACTGAGGATCTTCACAGACCTCAGTCATCCTGATGATAAAGTGTTTGTTGCTGCCGGAGGAACCAGTCGTCTCTGTCGGAGCAGAAACATTCAGTAGGAGTTCATCACTAACAGGTTCGTTATGTTTGTTAGCCTCCTGAACACGATGTTAACTAGACTCTGGAGCAGAGGCAATGATTAAAGAGGAGAGAACGAGGTGTTCTCAGCTGGTTCTTCACTGAGTCACTCAGCAGCACGATTCAGTGGTTTGGAGGCTGCAGATTAACATAAGCTTTTAATGCTGATATAAGGCCGGGCTGTTTAATGAAACTCACTGGGTAATCATTTATTTAGAGTAAAACCTGCACTGGAAAAAATGCCCCTCCCAAAACAAGATAAATAAACTTATTTCAGGCACTTTAACCTTGAAATATGTGAAAAAATCTGCCAGTAGAACAAGTGAACATTTGCTTGGTCAGATTTCTTGAAATAAGACATGATATTTAGAATATTGAGGTCTTAAAATTAGCAGGGAAAACTTATTTGAAGCTATATTTTAGCAGCATTGTCAAGCTGAGGTGTCTTAGAATAAACCAGACATGATAAAGAATTAAATAGATTTCAGCTTTAATAAGTTTAATGTCAGCTTCTTAATCTGAGATGTGTTCAACTTATTTTAGTTGTATTATCGTGGCTCTTCTCTAGATTTAAGACCATCTTGTACTTGAAATCAGATCACACAGATTAATTGAAGCATTCTGAGATATAATGTCTTCTCACAGTTGGCTAGAAATCCTAATATTTAGTGGTGTTTGACAGCATTTGAAGGTGTTGTGTTTTAGGTGAAGCCAGCTACGCCCAAAAGGAGGAGTTTTAACTCAAAAGCAGACATTTGCTTTGTTTTTTTACACATTTTCCACATGCAGCTGTTTTCTGATATGAATTGGTGATTTTCCAATAAAATGCATTTACTTTATTTTAGTGCTGTCAAAAATATCGCGTTATTAACGCGTTAACGCAAATCAATTTTAACGGCGTCAATTTTTTTATCGCGAGATTAACGCGGGCGGGGGTGGGTAAGACGGGGGCATGGTTGGCGAAGTCGAGGGCGAGGTGTTCGCCGTCGGAGTCCGACAGGATCTCCTGCTGGTGGTGGTACAGCAGCAATATTCTCGCTCGCCTTTCTGTCGGCTCCTTTTCCCCGTCCCGAACCGTGTGCCGCTGATCCAGATGCTCAACCAGGTGACGGCGGCCTGGGGTGCGCGCGCGACAATTGACAAGACCAAAGTTTTCTGTGTGTGTTGTCAGAGTGAACTGAGTTATCATCGTAGTTTATCCAGTCTGTAATACTACTTGATGGCCAAACACAGCTGACGCGAATTCTCCGCCTCTTCCTCATATAAAATGATATTTCAAGGGACATTTAGAACAGATAAAAAATGTGCGATTAATTTGCGATTAATCGCGAGTTAACTATGACATTCATGCGATTAATCGCGATCAAAAATTTTAATCGATTGACAGCACTACTTTATTTCTTAAATCCAGATTATTTATCTGATACAAACAACAGCTCAGCTTGAAACATGGATGAAATGAAATGAACCTTGTTTCTGGTAAAATACAACTAAAACAAGATCATTTCCAGATTGTTTGACTTAACAAGATATTTAAGATGCGTTGTCTTAAAACACGTCCCTCCATCTGCTGAAATGTTACCTGGAAAGTGAATTTATCTTAAATCAAGTGGGTTGAGACAATTTGACTAAAAATAAGACGAATAAACTGGTGAGATGTGGAGTTTTTGTCCACAGCTCTGATCATCAACCAACCACCGGGCCGCACAGACAGAACTAAAACGTTTTATTTTAGTTCCGACGCGGTCCAGAGGGTGTTTTATTTTGAAAAATAACTACACCGTCTTCCTGCCACTTCCATCTTTGCTCGTTTCCTGTGCTTGACTTGTCAATCTGACCCTATGGCATCATTAGTAAAATAAACCTCTCTGAGCTTCTCTAAAAAAGAGGGAGAGACTCCTCCGTCCTTTAACCTGGTGGTCTGCAGCCTTCAGCACCTCAGACCGGTTCTCTACGGACCGTCGTGGAGCTTGATGACCGGTCAGAACATGTCTGGTTTGAAACCGGTCCGTGGTGCTGAAAAGGCTGCAGCCTGCTGTTGAACAGTACATATGAGACAATACAGCAGCGTTCATCCTGCTTTAGTCTGTTTTGGTTTTTTCCTAAAAGCCAAACAAACAAAAACAATCCAACAGTACCGACAAGAACCCCGTTAAAGTACCGGATGGATGAGCAGTACCTGTAGCAGCAGTAGCACCGTTAAAGTCTCCCTGATGCTGCCCTGCTGTGGTTCATTCTGCCTCTCTGTGGTTTCAGTCGTAGCGTCTGGACCTGCTTGAGTTCCTTGAACGAGAAGCTCAACCAGGTCCAGATGCTACGACTGAAACCACAGTTTGGTCAACTGTCGGTGGTTTCATCAATCCATCGATTCCTCATCCTGCAGCTAAAACCATCATCGGCCTCGTCAGCGGACACTCGGTGGAGAAGGAGACGACTGTTTCCACGGCGACCAAACCCCGGCGAGGACGCAGGAAGCTCTACAAGACGGGCGTCTCGTCGCCGCTGCTCGACTCCCCACTCATGGTGAGTTCTTCTATCCCTGTGAGGACATGGCGCTGCTCCTCTAGTCCAGTAATAATAAACTAACAGGAGCCACCAGATGTTCACGCTGCTGTGGAAAACATCTGGACGTTGCTGTTCGTCCCTCCAGGCTGATCTGTTGTTGTTAGAGCTCTGTTTTCTCTCAGACTGAAGACTGAAGTGGATTAACCAAATCTAAGTCTGAGGACTGGGTCTGATGTGAGGTTTTGTTTTACTGTCAGATGTCTGGAGGAGCAGAGGAGGATAAGGAGAGCGACCACCTCATCATTAAGAGACAGCTGCGCTCTAAAACCTGCAGGAAGTGACATCATCACCATGCGACCGTGCTGCTGTCAGAGACTCGGTCAGCGTTGGAACCTTTTCATTTGTTTTCGTTTGTTTCTTCTGATCTGTTGTAGTTTGTCATTTTTAATGTTAATAAATGTTAATAAAGCGTCAATAAATATCTGAGAGAACGACGCGGCGGCTTTATTCACTTCCTGGAAAATAAGAAAGGTTCCCTCCTCCTCCTCCTCCTCTGTTTCACGCCATTGTGTCACCGTAAAACCACTACGCTAGCATCCATTACATAGCAGTTAAACAAACGCAGTAAGTTGATGATAATATCTATGTTTATCTCTATAGATGGTCTTAAGGCTGATTGTGAGGCGGAGGTCCTCCTGTTGCCTGGACACATCCGTGATCACGCTACTGGTGGGACACAACTGTAGCGGATTTCAGGTCAACAGTTTGTGCTAAACTTCCGTGTGTCCCGGGAGTCATTCCAACACATGTGTGATGGGACCAGGGACGTCCTGGAGAACAAGGACACTAATTAGCGCTTGTGTGTCCCTTTCCACCGTTGATGGTTGGTCACCATAACCCCGCCCCCAGCCCCTGACGTACTCGGTGCTTAGCTCTGGACCAGCAAAGAGTTGGTGCTTGCTGAGCTCCAGTTTATAGAACCTGGAGTCGGTGCTTAGGTGGTGGAAACACAAAGAAGTGGAGCTAAGTCAGGCTCTGGGTCTGAACTAGACCTGGAACCAGCTCAGAGGAGAAGGTTTATGGCTCCTATAGGTGGAAGATACACAAAAGAAGAGACACAGGACCGTCTGGAGTTCCTGTGAACATGGAGACGATTAAGAGCCAAAGTAACAAAACATCCTGATCAGACCTTCAGTGTTTGGACCTGAAATCTGTTTTAAAGATTCTTCAGCAGGATCCAAACTCCTGAGAGTTCAGTGTCTGTCTGGTTTCATCCCTTTAATGTTTGAGTTAAGAACCAGCCGGAGCCGTCGGGGCAGAACTTCTCTTTTATTGATGCACTTTAACAGTAAAAGCTCACGTTCCTCTGAGATGACGGACGTCTGTAAGGAGCCTGAGACGACACAGTGAAACTATTCTCTAAGTGTTCTAATGTAGAACAGCAGCTGCTCACTGGGTCGCTGCTTTTTCTTGTCCTGAATTTACCAGCTTTAGTGGAGGAAGTTGAGCCCTTCAAACCCTGACCCTGACCCTGACCCTCCACGTCAACACGAAGACCTGAAACCCAACACATTTTATCCAGCAGCAGACGGCTGTTGGTCAACACCTGAGTAAAAACCTGTACAAGTCTGAAGAGACGAAGCTAAACAAAGGCAGCGTCGTGTTTAACGTGAAGACAGTAGCAATAAACATTAAAGGTGTTGGTCACCGTGGTAACACAATGATGAAATATGACATCATCAGCGTAGAGCAGCGTTTGGGCGAAACAGTTTGGCACCAGTGAGACTCCGTACAGTCGACTTCCTGCAGCTTCAATCTTCTCATGTTTCCTCTGAGATCGACTTCATTCGTCTCTCAGTTCGTTTCACTGTCCGTCCAGACGCCCGTCGTGTCATGTGACCCAGTGGAGGACCAAACAAACAAAAACAAACAAACAAACAAACGTTGAGGCACTTTGCTCCAGTTCAGACAGGAAGTAGGAAGTCTCTACAAAATAAGAGTTGATCACAGTGTTGTTGGTTCTTGCACCTCCGGCAGTGAAGTCATCATTTGATTGGCAGCTGTCCCAACCAATCACAGCTCACCAGTATCCTTGGGTGTCTGTGAATCTGATTGGTCGATTCCTGCGAGGCTACGCGGCGACGCTCTGACTGGCCACCTGCTTGTTGAACACACCGAAGCAGCCCAATTGGTCGGACGGGCTGAGGGGGAGGGGCTTGTGCTTAGCAACGGTCAGGCGGCAGCGGCGAATCCCAGCAACGGTGGAGAGGACAAGCGCACTGGCCAGCAGGGCGGCGCCGCTCAGGAAGAAGGTGGCCATGTAACTTCCTGTGATGTCGACCAGCCAACCTGCAAGATAGAGTCTGATGTCATAACCCTGGTGATGTCACAGTGATGTCACAAGTACAGTTACATGGTTTAAATTTAAATTGATATGTCCTGAAATAGAAGTGGGCGGGGCCTCTAGCTCACCTCCGATAGGCGGGCTGACCAGGTAGGGGATGGCGTGGAGGAAGTAGACCACGCCCAGCGCCGAGGACAGGTACGGCGCTCCCACCACGTCCGACGTCACCACGGGGATCAGAGCCACGTAGGCGCCGTCGAAGTATCCGTAGAGGACGGCGAAGGGAACGAGCAGCGAGAAGGAGCGAAGCATCGGCGTGAAGAGGCAGCAGAGACCCTCCATCCCCACCGAGAAGACGTAGCAGGCCAGACGGTGAGGCTTCAGACACCTGAGACACACAGGAAGTCACCTTCAGACCACAACAAGCAGGACGGTGAGCCTGAACCAGCCGAGTCTGCAGGTCTTATCTGCTCACTGATGGCCTGAGTTCAGCCTGAGGTCGATGCTTAGGCCCCACTTTTTTATTCTCCCATAATTCCTTTGGACTCGTCTGTGCTTTAAATGACAGTTTGCTGAAGCAGCTGTCGGAATTATGCTGAGTATTGATTGGACAGATGATTAGAGCAGAAATGACCTGTGGAAGTGGTTATCAGCAGGGTTTCATCAGACCTCACTGACCTCAGAGCTGCTTTGAAGGTTTAAACGTTAACTCTGTGAGACACTCAGCTGATCTCTAATCTGTCCACGCAGGCCTCAGGCTGAAAACACAGTTCAACCCTGATGAAGATCAATCTGTTGGCTGCTGGGGAAGTTTTAGTGTCTGAATCTGAGGCCGCAGGACAAACCGCTGGTCAGAAGGAGGTCTAGACTAGTCCAGGTGTCTCAGTGACCTGGACTCATCCTCCAGCAGCTCGTGAACTGAAGCTGCCACTAAAGACTCTGGTTCACCTTAAACCTGACATTTAGCTCTCATGTAGTCCAACCTTCTGCAGCCTGTTGGTCTTATTTAATGCAGGTGAGTTCTATAGCAGAAGAGTCTGGTTGTTGTGTGTGTTCACATCCCAGTGAAGCTGATTTGGTTAAACTGGTCCTGAACTGGTTTTCCTGGTCGGCCTCCTGCAGCACCACAACAGTAAACATCTGGATGACTGGTGATTCGTTTTGTTTGCCGTGGTGCGTTCAGGGTCGACTCAGCAGCCAGAAAATCCACTTTCATAACGTCAGGGTCAGAAATCTGCCCACTGAGGACAATTCTGGGTCCCTAAACATGAAACAATCAGCAGCTCACTGAGTCCAGATCATGAAAAACTGTCCGCTGAAGACGAACGACGACTGTAGAGACGAGTTTTAACTGATCAGTATCATCAATAACTCTTTGTTTACATTTGTCACACAAGTGTTTGTTTTAAGTGTGGATGAAATACTTGACATGTCATCATTATCAATCAATAACTGATTAAATGTTCTCACTGAGCCCAGCTTTAATTACACCTGAGCTCTGGTTGGAGGTCATTAACCTCCTCAGGAGTCTTTGTCATGGTGCCCGTTGCTAGCTAAACTCCCATAATGCTCTCTGCTTCCAACATGAACTGTAGTCTGAGTGACGCCTCCTCTGGTCTCTGCAGGATTAAACAGTGAGAGGCTCCACCTGGTGGAACAACCAGGTACTACAGCTAGTCTGAACTGATACCTTCCAGTCCAGACAGTTTGAAACAGAACCTTGGTGCCGTCCACCACAGAGCTTCAAACGGGCCCCAGTGATCCGGATCGCTACATCCTCCTGTAAAAACGGGCTACAAGCTAATATTGCAATAAAACATGATGTGTGCTCTTGTCAGTTAGCATAGTAGCATCACAGACTAAAGCTTGAATTGCATCTTCCATGTTGTCGGCACACTGGTCATTGCCTTGAAACATATTAGCATTGTAGCTACAATGCTAATGTTGCTAACTATGGAACCCTAAACAGCCGTGGTCCAACTTCAATTTTTTTCGCTCTGTTTTCTCGTGATAACGACGTAGTTTTGTCGTTATCACAACGACAACAAAGTCTGTTATTTGCGATAACGGCAAAATTATCTCGTTTTCTCAAGAAAAGGGAGCGAAAACATTTAAGTAGGACGATGGGCGTTGAGGGCTTCAGTAGCTAACAGTAGTTATCTATGGCTTTGGTTAACAACTCTCTGGTACCTCCTGTCTGTCAGCCAGCCGAAGGTGACGTTGCCCACGATGTCGATGACTCCCAGGATGGACATGAGGAAGGCGGCGTGCTGGTGGCTGACGCCGGCGCTCAGAGCGTAGGGCACCAGGTAGACGAAGGGCAGGCTGCAGCCGCTGGCGAGGAACAGGAAGGACACGGCCAGACCCAGGAAGTCCGGCAGCAGCAGGAACCGGTACTCTTCACTGGACAGGAACCAGGAGCTGAAGCGCCCCCTTCTGTTCAGAGACGGTGAAGGTGGCGGCAACAACTTGCCTGATGACAAAAGGGCGTCTTTGGATTCTTCAGAGGGTTTTATGGCGAGTTCAGCGTCCAGCGGCGAGACGTCGCCTGAATCAGAGCAGGAAGTTTAGTTTGAGACCTGAGATGGAGGCTTAATGTTTGCTGCAGTGTCAGATGGTGGTAGCTACATCTCCAGCTGGTTGCTATGGTGGTTGCTATGACTTTTTGAGTTGTTGCTAGGTAGCTAAGTGGTTGCTATGTTGTTTAGGGTAGGTTGCTATGGAGATACTGCATGGTTACCAGGATGTACTGTGTGACAGTAGCAGTAGTAGTACATGTGTGTTTGGTAGTGATGCTCCAGGTACTCTGAGGCCTCTACTCACAGCGCTGCTTCTCGTCGCATTGCTCCGCCTCCTCCTCCTCGTCCTGCACCGTGATTGGTCGGAGCAGCGCCCCGCAGACGCACAGGTTGGCGACGACGGCGCTGAGGACGAGCAGCGCGCCCCTCCACGAGTACAGCTCGATCAGCAGCTGCACCGCCGGCGCCAACACGAACGTCCCGATCCCGCTGCCCGACATGGCCACGCCGTAGGCCAGAGCCTTCCTCCGCCGGAAGTAGCAGCCCACCTGGGCGATGGCGGGCGTGTAGCAGAGGGCGAAACCCAGACCTGCGACAGGTGAACGGGTCAGAACACGGTCAGAACACGGTCAGAACACGAGGACGCGCCTCTCACCTGTCCGGACGCCTCTCACCTGTCAGGACCCCCATGCTGAAGTAGAGCAGCTCCAGGCTGCTGCTGAAGGAGCTGATCAGGAGGCCGCAGGACGCCAGCAGGCCTCCCAGCATCACGGCCGCCCTGCAGGACCAGCGGTTCATCAGCAGGCTGCCCAGCGGAGCTGCAAAGACACACGGTGAGCTGCTAACCTGGACCAGGGGAGGTGAGAGAGTCTCAGTACTGACCGCAGAGCATCGTGGTACAGTCCACCAGGCTGTGGATCCACGACGTGGCCGAGTAGTCCGCGTCGAAGTGAGCCTGGAACTCCACGAAGAAGATGGAGAAGCACCTGCAGACACAGAGTCACAGGATGAGCACAAACCCACCTCCTGAAGAGGGACCATCAGAACCAGGACCGGGAGGACGGTTTGACCAGAACCTGGGCCGGACACGAGCTGGAGGTCTGAGCTCTGAGAGTGACGTCACTTTACAGACAGTGTTTGTTGTTGTTGTTTGTTGTTGTTGTTTGTTGTGTTTGTTGTTGTTTATGTTTGTTGTTTGTTGTTGTTTGTTGTTGTGTTTGTTGTTTGTTGTGTTTGTTGTTGTTTGTTGTTGTTTGTTGTGTTTGTTGTTGTTTGTTGTTGTGTTTTCAGCTCTGTGGTTGCTGCTGGGAGGTGAAGCTGCTGGTTTCCTGAACGCCACTCAGCAGGTGATACAGAACGAGAGCTGATTGGCTGATGAGACTCAACTGTAACCATGGTAACCATGCACATCCAACATGGCTGCAGCTGTAACCATGGTAACACAAAGAGGCCCATAAAGACATAAAAACGTAAAGTGAGACTGAAGTGAAGAAAAAAACTGATTCAGAATCAATCAGAACGATTGATTATTGATCAGTTACCAGTCAGACGGGACCGAATCAGCAGCTCCTGATCAGCTGAGAGAAAAGTCAGCAGGTCGGAGGGCTGTGTGTGTGTGTGTTGTGTTGTGTTGTGTATAGTGTGTGTGTTGTGTTGTGTGTGTGTGTGTGTGTTGTGTTGTGTGTGTATAGTGTGTGTGTGGTGTGTTGTGTGTGTATAGTGTGTGTGTTGTGTTGTGTGTGTATAGTGTGTGTGTTGTGTTGTGTGTGTGTGTTGTGTAACAGTCACATGTCCGGCTCCAGCTGGTTTCTGGACTTCAGGCTCAAACAGACCAACTTCTCTTATATAAGCGTTTGAGAAACAGTCCAGCTGGTCTGAACTGGTTTCACTGGGAACATACTGGGAGCATCAGGAGGATCTCAGGGACCTGATGGAGGTCGAGGTGGAGCTTCAGCAGCTCTGAGCTTTAACCACTGGACCACTGGTTAAAACCCAAAGCTTCAGCTCCTCGGCTGTAAACCAGACCAGAGCTTCACCCTGGACTCCACCCACATTCCTTCTTAATGGGAACCAGTCGTGGTTCTGTGTAACTACAACCACATGTTCTGCTGCTCCACCAATCAGAGTGAAGAACATCAGCGGCCGGTCTGACGCCCTGCAGTGATCTGATCACCTGTCCTCAGGTGTGAAACTCAGAGTCCACGTTCAGGTCCTCTGAACTCTGAGCTGCAGCCTCCGTCTCCTTTAACCCACCCTGAAGAGCAACATGGAGGATTTAGAGACGTCTTCTGTTCCAAGATGAGCCGTCTAGACTCATCATTCAGGTCTGGGCAACATGTTGTGGTCTGTAGACACCTATAGACACCTGTAGACACCTGTCGACAGATGTTCCTTTCATGCTGGATGTATCTCCAGCTACTAGATGTTCCTCCATGCTGGATGTATCTCCAGCTACTAGATGTTCCTCCATGCTGGATGTATCTCCAGCTACTAGATGTTCCTCCATGCTGGATGTGTCTCCAGCTACTAGATGTTCCTCCATGCTGGATGTGTCTCCAGCTACTAGATGTTCCTCCATGCTGGATGTATCTCCAGCTACTAGATGTTCCTCCATGCTGGATGTATCTCCAGCTACTAGATGTTCCTCCATGCTGGATGTATCTCCAGCTACTAGATGTTCCTCCATGCTGGATGTATCTCCAGCTACTAGATGTTCCTCCATGCTGGATGTATCTCCAGCTACTAGATGTTCCTCCATTCTGGATGTATCTCCAGCTACTAGATGTTCCTCCATGCTGGATGTATCTCCAGCTACTAGATGTTCCTCCATGCTGGATGCATCTCCAGCTACTAGATGTTCCTCCATGCTGGATGTATCTCCAGCTACTAGATGTTCCTCCATGCTGGATGTATCTCCAGCTACTAGACGTTCCTCCATGCTGGATGTATCTCCAGCTACTAGATGTTCCTCCATGCTGGATGCATCTCCAGCTACTGTCTCCTCTGTTCTCTGGTTCTGATGCTGCTTTCATTCACTGATCCAGGAGGTTGGATTCTCCTCTTAGTCTCTCTGAGGAAACACTCATGTTGGTGATGGTCTTCTTTAGAGGGAGCATGACTTTGCAACACGTCAGCGTCAAAGTAAAAAGTCAAACAAGTCAAACCAGTAAGTCAGACAGTAAATCCCCCTCAGTGATGTAGACGTCACTGAACCGGTTCTGGACATTCTGTTTCATCTGAAAGGCAGCAGAACAAAGCTGCAGCCATTTCAGACGAACCCCTAAAGAGACCAGACGTGAGCACTACTGATGAGCAGCTCCTGATCGCCGCTCGCTGAGACGGAGTTTTGCTGTTTGCTCAGGTGTCAGAGTCTCAGTCGGGCCTCTCTTAATGTTTCACAGACAAACAGGGAGGTCACGGAGTTCACGAAATGTCGTGGAGGGGCCACCGTACACAGGAACCTCTAACAACAGCCGGGGGCAAGAGATTAGCTTAGCATAAAGACTGCAAACAGCTACATTAACTTAGTATGAAGGACTACAAGCAGCTATGTTAGCTTAGCCTTTCAAAAAGACTGCAAACAGGTAGGTTAGCTTAGCATAAAGACATCACCCTGCTAGGTTAGCTTAGCATAAAGACATCACCCTGCTAGGCTAGCTTAGCATAAAGACATCAACCTGCTAGGTTAGCTTAGCATAAAGACATCACCCTGCTAGGTTAGCTTAGCATAAAGACATCACCCTGCTAGGTTAGCTTAGCATAAAAATTTGAAACGGCTAGGTTAGCTTAGCACAAAGACTACAGATAACAGGGGGAAGCAGCTAGCTTAGCGTTGTCTAAAACTCAGAGTCCATCTACCAACAGGTGTAAGATAACTGATTACACAACAAGACACAGAAACACTGCAAAGGGACAGAAAACAAAACTCACTGACTCACATTTTGCTTGTACTGCTTCCAGATTTATGCTAAGCTAAGTTAAGCTAACCAGATGCTCTCTGTGCTTCATGGTGAACTCAGGTGTTTGTTAAACTTCAGTCTGATCCACTTCTTAGATCCAGGTTCAGCTCATGGAACCATCCTCCCAGTAAAACCAGTTAAACTCCAACATACGACCCTGATCCTCCCAGTAAAACCAGTTAAACTCCAACATACGACCCTGATCCTCCCAGTGAAACCAGTGGATTACCTTTATTCAGGGAGTACTTTTACTTGAATACTTGTGTACTCTTACTGCAGGACAGTCGTTGTTTACATCAGCTGTAAGACAACCTGAGTGGAGTGTGTGTGTTTGTCTGTCCTTGTGAGGACCAGTTCACCTTGAGAGGACATTTAAGGAACAACCAGAACCAATGATGTCAATGATTACAGTTTAATATGAAGGATGACTGTGGTGCTGAGCACGTGTGTGTGTGTGTGTATGTGTGTGTTACTGTTACTCTGTGTGTGTGTGTGTGTGTGTGTGTGTTGACAGAAACAGTTGCTCGCCTCGTCTCCACGTCAGAAAAACAAACTGCTGCATGAAAACAAACCAACTATTCATAGACCGTCTGAGCTGCTGTTGGAGCCGCAGAAGGGGTAGTTTTGGTCGATGTGACTGCTGAGGGTGGAGCTGTAGCTTCAGTTTTATTTAACTAGCACACGTCGTCTCACAGCGATTAGCGTAGTACAACAGGTAAAACAGACAAACCAACCATCCATAGCCTCTGTTGGGTTCCCTCTGAGGGATAGGGAGGGGAAAAACCTCCGACAGAACCAGGCTCAGGGAGGGAGGACATCTGCCTCGACTGGTCGGGGTGGGAGTGGGGATGAGGGATGCTATTGTAGGTGTAGTTGTCTAGATGTAGCTGTTGTTGATGTTGTCATAGATTATGTAGTTATGGGTAGAGCTAGTTTTAGACAACTAGATAGTTACGGATACGTAGTTTTAGTTGTTTTAGTTGTAGGTGTGGTTGTTGTAGGTTGTTTACCCTAGATGTAGTTGACAGAGATGTAGTTTTAAGGTGTAGTTTTCCAGATGTAGCTGTCCTGGGTGTAGATGTAACTGTTGTAGATGTGGTTGTCATAGGTCGGTAGAGCTAGTTTTTAGACAACTAGACAGTTACGTATACGTAGTTTTAGTTGTTGTAGGTGTGGTTGTAGGTGTGGTTGTAGGTGTGGTTGTAGGTGTGGTTCTTGTAGGTTGTTTATCTTACATATAATTGTCACAGATGCAGTTTTAAGGTGTAGTTGTCCAGATGTAGCTGTCCTATATGTAGCTGTTGTAAATGTAACTGTTGTAGGTGTAGTTGTCTAGACGTAGATGTTGTCATAGATGACGTAGTTATGGGTAGAGCTAGTTTTAGATAACTAGATAGTTACGTATATGTAGTTTTAGTTGTTGTAGGTGTAGGTGTGGTTGTTGTAGGTTGTTTGCCCTAGATGTAGTTGTAGATGTTGTAGATGTAGTTGTCTAGATGTCATAGGTGTAGTTGTAGACATAGTTGTCCCAGACGTAGTGTTTGTAGGTTTAGCTGTAGATGTCTTTGTCATAAATGTAGCTGAAGGTGTAGCTGTTGAGGGCGGTGTGCCTACTGGTGGTTGTTGTAGGTGTAACTGTCATAGATGTAGTTTTAGATGTACTTTTAGTGGACGTAGTTGCTGCAGATGTAGTTGTTTTCTAGATGTAGCTGTAGTAGATGCTGTCTTTGCTGGTGGAGCTAGTTGTCAGGTAACTAAGGAGTAGTTGTACATGTAGACTTAGACTCAGTTGCTGTAGGTGTAGTTGTAGGTGTAGTTGTAGGTGTAGTTGTAGGTGTTATTGTAGTAGTCGTAGCTCCTGCTGATGTTGTTGTAAATGGTGACGTAGATGTCGTTGTCATAGATGTCCTGTTGGATGTAGTTGCAGTTGTTGTAGATTGTTTACTAAATGTTGCTGTCATAGATGTAGTTGTTGCAGACGTAGTTGCAGATGTTTACATGGACGTAGTTCTTCTAGATGAAGGTTTCATAGATGTAGTTCTTGTAGTTCTAGAGGTACACAGTTGACCAGCTCTGAAAACCTGCAGCTCAGTGGTTGTGTTGCTGTAGTTGATGTGTTGCTGTAGTTGATGTGTTGCTGTGTTGCTGTAGTTGATGTGTTGCTGTAGTTGATGTGTTGCTGT
Organism: Dascyllus trimaculatus; assembly: GCA_024666655.1. Classification (NCBI taxonomy): domain Eukaryota; kingdom Metazoa; phylum Chordata; class Actinopteri; family Pomacentridae; genus Dascyllus; species Dascyllus trimaculatus. The sequence goes on from JAMOIN010001596.1 coordinate 58,196, forward strand.
CGTTGATGTGTTGCTGTAGTTGCTGTAGTTGTTGTGTTGCTGTAGTTGATGTGTTGCTGTAGTTGATGTGTTGCTGTAGTTGATGTGTTGCTGTGTTGCTGTAGTTGATGTGTTGCTGTAGTTGCTGTCCTCATTGCTGAGTTGTAGCACAAGGACGTGAAAATCTGCAGTTTCTTTTATGTTTCAGTTCAACTGAAGGATGTCTGAGAACGTGGACGAGTCTAAACCTGCCTGACACACACTCTAACACACACTGTAACACACACACTCTAACACACACACACTCTAACACACACACACACTCTAACACACACACTCTAACACACACACTCTAACACACACACTCTAACACACACACTCTAACACACACACTCTAACACACACACTCTAACACACACACTCTAACACACACACTCTAACACACACACTCTAACACACACACTCTAACACACACTGTAACACACACACTCTAACACACACTGTAACACACACTGTAACACACACTGTAACACACACACTGTAACACACACACTGTAACACACACACTCTAACACACACTGTAACACACACACTGTAACACACACACTAACACACACACTGTAACACACACACTAACACACACACTGTAACACACACACTCTAACACACACTGTAACACACACACTGTAACACACACACTGTAACACACACTGTAACACACACACTGTAACACACACACTGTAACACACACACTCTAACACACACACTCTAACACACACTGTAACACACACACTCTAACACACACTGTAACACACACTCTAACACACACTGTAACACACACACTGTAACACACACACTGTAACACACACACTCTAACACACACACTGTAACACACACACTCTAACACACACTGTAACACACACACTGTAACACACACACTAACACACACACTGTAACACACACACTGTAACACACACACTAACACACACACTAACACACACACACACACACACTGTAACACACACACACTAACACACACACACACACACACTCTAACACACACACTAACACAACCACACTAACACAACCACACTAACACAACCACACTAACACAACCACACTAACACACACACTAACACAACCACACTAACACAACCACACTAACACACACACTAACACACACACTAACACACACACACACACACACACACACACACTCTAACACACACACACTAACACACACACACACTGTAACACACACACACTAACACACACACACTCTAACACACACACACACTGTAACACACACACACACTCTAACACACTCTAACACACACTAACACACACACTCTAACACACACACACTAACACACACACTCTAACACACACTAACACACACACTCTAACACACACTGATAAACACTCTCTGTGTCTGTGTTGTTTGTGTGAGTCCCTCTAAACCAGACCTGCTGCTGGTTCTGGTTCTGGTCCAGACCCACCTGGTCACTGCTCGTGTGCAGACGGTCACCATGAAGCAGCAGAACACGATGACCCAACCCCACCCGCCATCCGGAGGAGACGCCCTGCCCCGCTCCCCAGCAGCCATCCTGGTCCTGGTCCTGGTACTGTTCCTGATTCTGGTCCTGGTCCTTGTGTTTGTCCTGATCCTGGTCCTGGTCCTGGTCCTGGTCCTGGTCCTGCTGCTGCTGCAGGAACCTGAAGTCTGTCAGAAGTTAAGTAACAGTGTCTGTGGCTCCAGTGAGTCCTCCTGAGGAGGCGCCGGCCGGGTGGAGCTTAGCGGCTCTGGGAGGATGAGTGAAGGAGGAGCCGGGTGGAGGCTGGACTCCTCCATAGAGTTCAGCTGGTTCCAGTTAAGAAGCTGCTCAGTCAATAAGTGACCAGCTGACCCTGAATCATTAACAGAGCCGAGCAGAGCTCAACCCGACGCCCCCCGTCCGTCCGTCCGTCCGTCTCCCAGCATGTCAGCGTGGCAGGGAGCGCTGCATTCACCCCACCCTGACCTCCAGGTGTCAGGTGTCAGAAAACAAGCGCTTCCTGTCAGACAGGTCCCGCTGTAAATATGCCCTAGTTATTTATGTCCTGTTTACTGCCTGAACACACACAGCACACCTGGACCAGGACCAGGACCTGGACCAGGACCGGGACCGGGACCGGGACCAGGACCTAACAGGTCTACAGTAAAGTCCAACAGGGCCACAGACAAACAAACAGTGTTTTGATGAAAGGATTTGTGGACTTGAGTGAACCAACAGAACCTGGTTCTGGTAGTTCTGTTAGTTCTCTGCCTCGCTTAGTTTTGGTGGTTCTGATGGTTCTGATGGTCCTGGTGGTCCTGGTGGATCAGATGGTTCTGGTGGTTCTGATAGTTCTGGTGGTTCTGATGGTTCTGATGGTTCTAATGGTTCTGTTGATTCTGGTGGTTCTGGTAGTCCTGGTAGTCCTGGTAGTCCTGGTGGTCCTGGTGGATCCGACCTGCTGACCTTCAGGCAGTAAACACCTCTCAGACTGTGAGTCCTCAGAACCTGAAACCTGTCTGAGGTATCAGGTGGTCGGTCTCAGCTTTCTGTTAACCCGGTTAGCTGTGCAGCATCAGTTACCGTGGCGACCCAGCAGGTTAAACAGAACCAGCTCCGGCCCGTAGAACTCTGCCGACAGGTTGGTGAACGTTGCTCAGTTTGTTCTTCTATAAGCAGTGAACCTGCTCTCTGTAGTGGACCTCACTGACCCGCTTCAGTTCTGCTCTGATCTCACTCCGTCCCTCTGGACCTGTCTACTGACTTCCTGTCTACTGACTTCCTGTTTACTTCTCCAGCGTAAAGCAAACAAACAGTAAACACATCTAGAGACGTTCTACAGTGTAATGAGGTCCGTCCTGCAGGACCAGAGGATCCCGGTCCGTTTACCTGCAACCAGGTTTATAAACGGGAAATTAAATTGAACAAACTGAATCAATTCATTTAATGAATTAACTTTATTTATTCATTTAAAAGGTTTAAATACAAAAAAATACAGAAAATAAATCTCAGTGGAACCTGACATGTTGACATTTATTATTGTATTATATTAATTGTTATTATTATTATTATTATTATTATATTATATTATATTAATTGTTATTATTATATTATATTATATTATATCATATTATATTATATTATATTATGTTGATAAACGTGCGTGCCAGTGTTAAATCCCTGAACAGATGATCATCAGTAGGAATGTGTGACGCTGTGGCGCCTCCTGCTGGATCCCAGAGGAACTAACTCGGTATGATGAGTTCAGTCTGCCGCTGTCAGTTCAGAGGGTTTTAATTAAAGACGATCATGTTTGGGGTAAAAGTATCTTTATGAAAGTGACTCCAGGGTTTTTCTGGTTTAATAAAAGTTAAATAAAGTTAAAGACTTTATGTCCATTTATGACTTTAAGCGTATGAAGCATGGTGGTGGCAGCATCATGACATGAAGCATGGTGGCGGCAGCATCATGGCGTGAAGCACGGTGGTGGCAGCATCATCATGACGTGAAGCACGGTGGTGGCAGCATCATGACGTGAAGCATAGTGGTGGCAGCATCATGTTGTGAAGCACGGTGGTGGCAGCATCATGACGTGAAGCATGGTGGTGGCAGCATCATGACGTGAAGCATGGTGGTGGCAGCATCATGATGTGAAGCATAGTGGTGGCAGCATCATGTTGTGAAGCATGGTGGTGGTAGCATCATGGTGTGAAGCATGGTGGTGGCAGCATCATGACGTGAAGCATGGTGGTGGCAGCATCATGGTGTGAAGCATGGTGGTGGCAGCATCATGATGTGAAGCATGGTGGTGGCAGCATCATGATGTGAAGCACGGTGGTGGCAGCATCATGACGTGAAGCATGGTGGTGGCAGCATCATGATGTGAAGCACAGTGGTGGCAGCATCATGATGTGAAGCATGGTGGCGGCAGCATCATGACGTGAAGCATGGCGGTGGCAGCATCATGATGTGAAGCATGGTGGTGGCAGCATCATGACGTGAAGCATGGTGGTGGCAGCATCATGGCGTGAAGCATAGTGGTGGCAGCATCATGGCGTGAAGCATGGTGGTGGCAGCATCATGATGTGAAGCACGGTGGTGGCAGCATCATGATGTGAAGCATGGTGGTGGCAGCATCATGATGTGAAGCATGGTGGTGGCAACATCATGATGTGAAGCATGGTGGTGGCAGCATCATGATGTGAAGCATGGTGGTGGCAACATCATGATGAAGCATAGTGGTGGCAGCATCATGATGTAGCGAAACGCGGTGGTAGCATCATGATGAAACGCGATGAGTGGCAGCATCATGGCGTGAAACGCGGTGGTGGCAGCATCATGGCGTGAAGCAGCGGTGGTGGCAGCATCATGGCGTGAAGCATGGTGGTGGCAGCATCATGGCGTGAAACGCGGTGGTGGCAGCATCATGATGTGGAGCATGGTGGTGGCAGCATCATGGTGTGAAGCATGGTGGTGGCAGCATCATGACGTGAAGCACGGTGGTGGCAGCATCATGACGTGAAGCACGGTGGTGGCAGCATCATGACGTGAAGCACGGTGGTGGCAGCATCATGACGTGAAGCACGGTGGTGGCAGCATCATGACGTGAAGCACGGTGGTGGCAGCATCACGTCACTGAAGTAAATGGTGACCGAGTCAAAGGCTTCGGCCTGAACTGTCTCTCCACGTTTCAGTTGCTCCGCTACTGAGTGTGGTAGTATCTGGTAGAGCAGTGCCTCAGCCTTGCGTTTCTCCTCGTGATAAGCCTGAGTTCGTTCCTCCACCAGCTCCTCCAGGTTGTTGGCGTACTGCTCCATCCTGGACAGAAGGTTGTCCAGGATGTTGGTCCTCGACTCCTTGTTCTGTTTGGCAGCATCATGATGTGAAGCACGGTGGTGGCAGCATCATGATGTGAAGCACGGTGGTGGCAGCATCATGACGTGAAGCACGGTGGTGGCAGCATCATGATGTGAAGCACGGTGGTGGCAGCATCATGAGGTGAAGCACGGTGGTGGCAGCATCATGATGTGAAGCACGGTGGTGGCAGCATCATGAGGTGTGGATGTTTCTCAGCAGAAGGTCCTGGAAGGTTTGTAAAGGAAGAGGGGAAGTTAGAGTCGAAGCAAACAGAGATGGTTTGAAGACAACAAGGTGGAGGTTCTGGAGGTCCAGTCAGAGTCCAGACCTCAGTCCACCTGAGAACTAGAGTCTGGACTACAACAGTTCTGGTCCCTCATGATCCCTTAGGATCCTGACAGATTATATTAATATGTAATAATAATAATAATAATAATAATAATAATATATCTTTATTGTCTGTTCCAAATAAAAACAGAAATTCATCTTTTGTCACGGCTAGAGGACAACAAAAACCTCACTCAAGCATTACAAACACATTCACACAATAAAAACACACTGTAGTAAAAGAAATGAATAAAAAAAAACATATAAATTAACTAAAAACATTAAAAACACAGTGTAATAAATAAAAACAATTAAAACGCATGAAATAACTAAAACACAGTGCAGCCTATTTTGTGTTATTAAGAACAGCTATTGCAGAGGGGATAAAGGATTTTTTGTAAATGTTTTTCCTGGCCAGTGGGGTTCTGTAGCGTCTGCCTGATGGTAGAAGCATAAAGGAGTGGTGGAGGGGATGTGAGGGGTCCTCAGTGATGGGGGTGGCTTTCCTCATCACTGAGCGTCCATATAGTTCACACAGGGGGGTTTGGGCTGTTTGGGTGATTTTGCTGGCCTGATTTATTATCCGGGAGAGTTTTGTTTTGTGTTTGACGGTGAGGAAGTTGAACCAGGTTACGATGTTATAGGTGAGGATGGATTGGATGAGTGACTTGTAAACAAGGGTTAAAATGTCTTTACTGATGTTAAAAGAACGGAGCTTTCTGAGCAGGTGGAGACGCTGTTGCGCCTTTTTGTGGACAGAGTTTGCGTGTTGTCCAAAGGACAGGCAAGTGTCAAACTCTGTCCCAAGATATTTAAAAGTCTCCACCTGCTCCACAGACAGACCCTGGATCTTCAAGGGTTGGAACAGTTCTGGGCTTTTTCCTGAAGACCCACAGCATAATTCTTTGGTTTTCAAAACGTTGAGCTCCAGTGAACTTCCAGCAAGGGTTTGGACCAATGTGTGAACCTCTTGCTGGTATGTTGTCAGGGCCTGGGAGTTGGTGATGTGTGCCACCAGGGCCATGTCGTCTGCATATTTAATGAGCCTCAGTCCCTCCCTGCTACAGGTGATGTTATTGGTATATGCAGAGAACAGGACCGGCGACAAAACACAGCCCTGGGGGAGCCCTGTTTTTAAAACCACTGAACTGGAATTAAAACCATTTAAAAACACATGCTGCGGTCTGTCCATTAAAAAGTCCTTTATCCATAAAATCAGTGTGGGGTGAACATGGAGGTCAGAGAGGCGGTGTAGCAGGGTGTTGTTATTTACAGTGTTAAAAGCAGATGAAAAGTCAATGAATAAAATCCTTGTGTGTGGATGTATGGAGTCCAGTTGTTTGGTGACTGTATCTAAAAGAGTGAGACTTGCATCATCAGTGCCTCTTTTTGTTTTGTAGGCAAACTGTAGTGGATCCAGTTTGCCTTCAAGCTCACCCAGCAGCTGATGACATACAACTCTCTCCATACATTTGCAGAGGATGGATGTCAGGGCTACTGGTCTGTAGTCCTTTAGGTCTTTTGGCTTGGTGACTTTGGGGATAGGAATGATGGTGGATTCCTTCCACTGTTTTGGAACGATGCCTGAATCCAAGAGGTGCTGAAACAACCTGGTAAACACTCCACCTAGCTGGATGGAACAGTCCTTCAGCACCCTGCCCCTGAGCCTGTCTGGGCCAGCGGCTTTGTTGGGGTTTACTTTGCGTAGGATGGAGGTTACCAGGTGTTCGTTGATGGTGAGGGCTTGTATGGGGGGACTGAGGGATGCTGGGGTCCAGGTGATCGGTGAGAAGTTACTGTTAAAACGGGTGAAGAAGATGTTGAGCTGTTCTGCAAGAGAGGTGGAGTCTGAGCAGTCAACCACTGCAGACTTGGATGATCTGCCCATCATGATGTTGAGACCCTGCCATGCCTCTCTTGCATTTCCTGATGTTAATTTTTTCTCCACCTCGTCTTTGTACCTGATTTTAGCCAACTTGGCCATCCTCCAGAATTCTTTCTGTAGCTCCCTCATTCTGGCTTTGTCGCCTTGTAGGAAAGCCTTTTTCTTTTCCACCAAACAGGCTTTTATGTCCTTGGTGACCCACTTCTTATTGTTTGGGTGGATGGTTACCTGTTTAGTTTGGGTAACAGTTTCTTCACAGAAGATAATGTATGAGGTGAGTACATCAGAAAGTCTGCTAAAATCATCCCCACAGTCATTAAAAAACATGTCCCAATCTGTTAGCTCAAAACAGCCCCTTAGTGTCTCAGACACATCCTCATTCCAGATCTTTATGTTTTTTGTAATGGTCCCCTCTGTCTTTAGTCGTGACCTGTATTTTGGCAGCAGCAGGATCACGTTATGGTCTGAAAGACCTAAAGGTGGACGTGGTTTTGATATGTATGCCCCAGGTATATTACCAAGGCACAAGTCCAGTATATTATGTCCTCTTGTTAGGGTTGTGACATACTGTTCAAGGCTTGGAAGATGTGTGGCAATGTTACACCTGTTAAAATCACCCAATAAAAACACTGGCTGCTCTCCAGTTTGAGTTACAGCTCTGTTGTAACTTTCTGCGATGCGTTCAGCAGCTAGATTAAAATCAGGTCCTGGGACATACACTAAAACAACAGTGATCTGTGCAAATTCTCGCGGTAAATAATGTGGTCTAAAAGATACAGTCATTAGTTCATAATGTTTACAGCACTCCGTTTCCCTCACAGTGTAGTTGGTTGCCCAGTTACCGTTTACAGCCATACAGACTCCGCCCCCGATCGATTTCCGTGTTTTGAATGTGTCTCTGTCATAACGGATGATGTTGAATCCATTCAGCTGAAAGTCCACGTCTCCAGAGAGCCACGTTTCGGTGAAACAAAAGAGACTGGTCCGTTGGTAATCCGGATCGGACTTGATCAGTGCACAGAGTTCCTCGGTCTTGTTCCGTAGCGATCGGGCGTTTGTCAGTGTGATGGCAGGTAAAGGTAACCGGCATCCTCTCCTCCTCAGCCGGTGGCGTATCCCTCCTCTGGATCCTCTTTTCCTTCGTATCCGCTTTCGTTTTCTACGAAGTAACTCTGGCGGTATGTTGGCGTCACGAGGGGATGCCTCCAGCGGGTCCGAGGAGAGGCCGCTCAGCTCCAGCAGATGTTCCCGAGAGTAGGTGAGCCTACCTGGCATGGCGGTGGATGGCTGCCCCAGTTCCAAACAACGTCCGTTTACGGGCCATAGACCCGTGATCGTGAGCCACATGAAGGCCAGTTGAAGCACCGTTGTCGTCCACATCACATAAAATCACGCAGGTTAAATAAAAGTCACTAAAACACGCAGTAAAACGCTAAAATCCACAGACACTCATCAGCCGTGACAGGAGTCGCCTTCACAGAACAGCGCCCCCAACCTTAATATTAATAATAGTTTAATAGTTTTATAAGAAGAATGAGGTAAAGTGTTAACGACTTCAGACTCCTGTGACTGAAGGTGTGGATGCTACCTGGAGGACAGGGTTTCTACAGACCACCTGTCCTAGACTGACTGACAGTCCTGAGGTCCGTCACCAGGTGGTTTCACCTTCATTAACACCTGAGTCCTGAGTCACCAGGCTGAGAATCGTCTGAGCTGAAGCTGAAAAACATCTAAACTTCCCGTCAACCTTTCAGACTTTAGCTCAGCAGTCCCTCCTAACCTCTGAGGCTTTTATTTTGAAGCTGTTACAGACCTGACTGTGTTTGTCTTGACACTCAGAAGTTCTACTTTCATTTTGCAGACGGCGTCACAGAAACAAACAGCACCAGATGGATTCTTCACTGGTTTCACTGGTGCTGGTTATTATGGTCTGGACAGCCCAAGCAGGTAAGGTCCACCACGCTACTGAGGTCCTGGGTGTTTCTTCTCCAGGGTTCACTTCAGCTCCTCTGTTTCCTCAGTGTTCATTGGATTCACAGCTTGAACACTCAGAAATCAGCTGGTGTGTTTGTTCACCTGGACGCCAGACTCTCTTGAACCTGGCTCTGAGGGACCAATCAGCTGCCTGCGTTTACTATTGGACATGTTCTGTGTGTTTAAACCTGAATCCCCTCAGAAAGGCTCTGATTCTACTTCCTGGTAGAACCTGAATGGAAAACTACAACAGAACAGACCAAACCTCCTCCCTGCAGCTCAGGGGGAGGAGGCTTCATAGAGGCTGGTCTGGGGTGTATTGTGTATTGTGTGTGTGTTGTGTATTGTGTGTGTTGTGTATTGTGTGTGTTGTGTATATTGTGTGTGTATTGTGTGTGTGTTGTATATTGTGTGTGTATATTGTGTGTATATTGTGTGTGTGTTGTGTGTTGTGCATATTGTGTGTGTGTTGTGTTGTGTATTGTGTGTGTATATTGTGTGTATTGTGTTGTGTATATTGTGTATATTGTGTGTATTGTGTGTGTATATTGTGTGTTGTGTGTGTTGTGTTGTGTGTGTGTTGTGTATTGTGTATATTGCGTGTGTATTGTGTGTGTATTGTGTTGTGTATATTGTGTATACTGTGTGTATTGTGTGTGTGTGTTGTGTTGTGTATTGTGTGTATTTATTGTGTGTATTGTGTGTGTGTTGTGTGTTGTGTATATTGCGTGTGTATTGTGTGTGTATTGTGTTGTGTATATTGTGTATACTGTGTGTATTGTGTGTGTGTGTTGTGTTGTGTATTGTGTGTGTGTTGTGTGTATTGTGTTGTGTATATTGTGTATATTGTGTGTATTGTGTGTGTATATTGTGTGTATTGTGTGTGTGTTGTGTGTTGTGTATATTGTGTGTGTATATTGTGTGTGTGTTGTGTGTGTGTTGTGTGTTGTGTATATTGTGTGTGTATATTGTGTGTATTGTGTGTGTGTTGTGTGTTGTGTATATTGTGTGTATATTGTGTGTGTGTTGTGTGTTGTGTATATTGTGTGTGTATATTGTGTATACTGTGTGTATTGTGTGTGTGTTGTGTTGTGTATTGTGTGTATTGTGTGTATTGTGTGTTGTGTTGTGTATTGTGTATATTGTGTGTGTATATTGTGTATACTGTGTGTATTGTGTGTGTGTTGTGTTGTGTATTGTGTGTATTGTGTGTATTGTGTGTGTGTTGTGTGTTGTGTATATTGTGTGTGTATATTGTGTGTATTGTGTGTGTGTTGTGTGTTGTGTATATTGTGTGTGTATATTGTGTGTATTGTGTGTGTGTTGTGTGTTGTGTATATTGTGTGTGTATATTGTGTGTGTGTTGTGTGTTGTGTATATTGTGTGTGTATATTGTGTGTATTGTGTGTGTGTTGTGTGTTGTGTATATTGTGTGTGTATATTGTGTGCGTGTTGTGTGTTGTGTATATTGTGTGTGTATATTGTGTGTATTGTGTGTGTGTTGTGTGTTGTGTATATTGTGTGTGTATATTGTGTGTGTGTTGTGTATATTGTGTGTGTATATTGTGTGTGTGTTGTGTGTTGTGTATATTGTGTTGTGTATATTGTGTGTATTGTGTGTGTGTTGTGTGTTGTGTATATTGTGTGTGTATATTGTGTGTGTGTTGTGTGTTGTGTATATTGTGTGTGTATATTGTGTGTGTGTTGTGTGTTGTGTATATTGTGTTGTGTATATTGTGTATACTGTGTGTATTGTGTGTGTGTTGTGTATTGTGTATATTGTGTGTATATTGTGTGTGTGTTGTGTGTTGTGTATATTGTGTGTGTATATTGTGTGTATTGTGTGTGTGTTGTGTGTTGTGTATATTGTGTGTGTATATTGTGTGTATTGTGTGTGTGTTGTGTATTGTGTATATTGTGTGTATATTGTGTGTATTGTGTGTATTGTGTGTTGTGGATGTTGAGGTGAGCAGTTCTGAAGGTTCTCCTCCAGTTTATCTTCACTGGTTCCTGAGATGTTCCAACAGAAACCTGCTGAAGAGGCTCCACTGAGGTTCTGATCCGTGGACCTGCAGGTTCACACGCGTGTTCCTAAATACACGTGTCGTATGATGGGAGAGATGGAGCAGACGTCTGCTGATGAGTTGAGAGCAGGTTTAAAGACCTGTAGGTGTTGTGGAGGCAGCAGCACTCAGGACGTTCTGCAGTCATGTACAAGTACCTGACACGTGTACTTCAGTACTTGAGTACATGCATGTAGAACCCAGTTCAGCTGTTGGTTTCTCCTCCAGAGGTCCATGAAGTCACCATGTTCTACGGCTGCTCCAGCTCAGCTGACTGTCAGGTTCAGCTGCACCTGGATGGAGACCAGATCTTCTACACCGACTTCCAGAAGCAGCGGATCGTCTGGACGGCGCCGCTGCTCCCAGAGCAGAAGGTCTTCCAGGAGTTCTACACCGTGGCCGTGGTCAGCAAGGACCGCCTGCACAAGCACTACCTCCCCAGGGCCGAGCAGCTCGAGACAGGTCCCCCCACAGAGAAAGGTAACTACAGGAGCTCTGTGGTCCAGGTCCAGGTTTAGGACCAGGTCTAGGAAACAGGATGGGTCCAGTTCAGTCAGGTGTTCTTGGGTTTCCTCTGAGCTCTGACGACTTCCAGTTTAATTCACTGTGGTTCATTTTCCAGTCTGAAGTCCTGCAGCTCTGTGGACCCAGAACCATGAAGGACAGAACCAGAGAGGTCTTCTGTCAGCAGGACTCAGAACCATGGAGACCAGAGATGGTTGAATTTCTATGTTAAAACCTGGAACCTCCTGTTTCCTCAGGTGTTGAAGCTCTGGAGCTGTTGTCTCCTCATGCTGTAGATGTTGTCCACCTCCATGATGATTTCTGTCTTTCAAAGCCCCGACGGTGTTCATCTACCCGATGGAGGAGGCAGAGGAGGGACAGGAGAACACCTGGTTCTGCTACATCAGCCACTTCTACCCCCCCTCCTCCATCAACGTCACCTGGACCAGGAACGGCGTCGAGGTGGTTCAGGGTCGGACCCTCAGCAACCTGATTCCTGAGAGGGACGGGACCTTCAGCCAGCTGGCCGGCCTCTCAGTCCGTCCACGGCCAGACGAGGTTCTGCAGTGCAGCGTGAAGCACCGAGCGCTCAGCCGGCCTGCAGTCAGAACCTGGGGTGAGACCATCAGGGAGGTCCACATGAAGCTGGAGAGTCCTGGACCAGCAGAACAGATTAGTGCTGGTCTAAATGCAGATTGCTGCGTCAGTTAGTGCTTCTGAGATTTTACTAGATGTTATCTGTGATTTAACAAAGCAGGGAGCATCTGTAAAAACAGTTCAGAACAGGTCCTCTTCAGTGTGGACCCTCAGAACCAAAGTGTTTAACTCAAACACCAGCAGACCTGAGGGTCCAGCAGGGTTCAGAGGATACATAGGGGGGACAAGAAACTTGGGGGTTTTGCTGTGTCTGTCTAAATGACACCAGAACTGGAGACCTGGACGTTTAGTCTGATTGGAAAAAGCACAAAAACACCTGAAATGTCTCCTGAACCAGAGTCTGAGGTACTAAAGGTTTCTGAGGTCCTCCAGAACCAGAGTCTGAGGTTCTAAAGGTTTCTGAGGTCCTCCAGAACCAGAGTCTGAGGTTCTAAAGGTTTCTGAGGTCCTCCAGAACCAGAGTCTGAGGTTCTAAAGGTTTCTGAGGTCCTCCTGAACCAGTGTCTCCTGTCCCACAGTTGTTCCTGGGAGGTTCTTCCGGGGGTCTTCAGCTCCGTGGGTCTGTCTGGCTCTGGGACTCGTCTGCCTCGTTCTGGGAATCGTCGTCTTCATCGTTTCGGCTCACGCCTCCCTCCGACTGAAGCTGTCCCACTGCTGGAGGACCTCCTACCACAGAGTCGTCGGGCAGAGCCTCCAGACATGACGAGTTGATCCTCTGTGTCCTGACCTCCTCTGAAGCTGCTGGTTTTTCTGTTTAGGTTGATTCATTATGTTTCTGTAAGAACTGTCATTGTTGTTGTTTGTTATCAGGGTTTTCAGTGACCTGGACTTTAATATTTGACTGTAGTTGACTTCAGTCAGGCAGCAGCTCACCGTGTCTCCACTGTTGATCATCTTCTGGATGAACTAATCAGCTGTTTGGTGAAGTGGAGGTCAGAGTTGTTCATGTTTAGAAGATGATGACTGCTCTTATATATATAATGTAACAGTAGAAACATCCGATGGTCTGAGGACAAACGGTGATTAAATTCTGATTAGATCAAAATGTTCTGGAAGATATTCTGAATCATTTCACAGCTAACATTTATATCAGTTCTGGTGCAGCTCAGCTTCACTAACCACTGTAGCTCAGTTACTTCATGTCTTATAACAGATAAATCTCATGTCGGATGTTTTCTGATGGAGTCATTCCAGGTGGAGCTCGACGTTCACCAACCCTCATCCTGCTGGAGCACGTCAGAGTCGACTGTAAACACCGAGTGTGAATCTGAATAAAATCCTGGTCTGTAAGAATCCTGCTGTTTATTTTAACATCACATCATTAAAATGAACTGGAGCCTCTCCTAGGACAGATCTGGACACGATAAATGATGCATAGAAGTTACATATCATCATAAACATCCCTGAACGTCCCTTCAGGGATGAATAAAGTATCTTCTATTCTATTCTATTGTATTCTATTGTATTCTATTGTATTCTATTCTATTCTATTCTATTCTATTCTATTCTGTTCTGTTCTGTTCTGTCCTATCAGAGTCCAGTTACTGTGTGAACTCAGTGATCAGGAACAAACACCTGTGTCTCACCTGTCCTGGAGAACACACCCAACATGCTCATTATATAAACCAACAGCTGACGTTCACCGGCTCAGGAGCCACACAGCAACTGATGACGCCTCTGCAAGCTGCGCCCTGATTGGCTGAGGTCTGACTTCCTGTTTATGTGGCTGAACATGGATCCTCGGCGTCTGCATTCCCTGTTCCTGCTCTTCTTCCTTCTGCAGCTGAACGGTAGGAAGCAGCCAGAGAGGGTGAGGAGGTTTAGGAGGTCATGAGGAGGTTTAGGAGGTCATGAGGAGGTTTAGGAGGTCATGAAGACATGAAGCCTGTTGGAATAATCACACATGTAAATGACGGCTGTGTGTGTCGTGTTGTTTCTACAGGAGGGACTGCAGATGAAAACTACTTCCACATCCTGAAGACGTGTCGGTTCAGGGAGCAGGACTCTCAGACGGACCTCCAGTACTACGTTCAGTACCAGTACAACGGACATCTGCAGGCCGAGTACAACAGCTCCACGGAGACGGTGGTTGGATTCACACGGTACGGAAAAGCGTTTGCAGACGAGGTCAACAAAGATCCAAACTACCTTCGGGTCAGGAAGCATGACGTAGAATACTACTGCAAAATCCTGGCTGCTCGGCTGTACAAAGGCATCCAGGGGAAAGCAGGTAATCAGGTTGATCACTCTGTTAACTGTCAGTCAGGTTTTATCTGGAGGAATCAGCTGGTTCTCCTCTGGACGGACGTCTCAGACGTTGCTCCAGGGATCTGCTGAACCACTGTTTCCTTCATCTTCTACGTATTTTCCAGCTCCTCTCTTAGTTCTTGGTGTTTATCGAGCTTCTCATGTTCTGGAGATGAAACTAAACCTGCTGGATCATAAATAAACAAACAGAAACTCAAACCATCAGTTTATTGATGTAGAAAGTCGTGTTGATCTGATGTTCTTAGTTTCATGGCCTCTTATCTTCTCCTGAGTGATTCTGATCGACTACAGCTGCTGACTCCTTTGATCCAGTTTAACCAGAACCACTGATCCACTCATTAGACTCAGACACTACAGTGGGAAAGTCTGAGGAGCTCAGCAAAGACCTGAAGAAGCAAATCATGGACTAGAACCAGTCAGAAAGTCCCTTGGAGCCGTTTCAAAGCAGCTTCAGGTCCTAGAATCACCTGTTTGTAGTATAAAGTTCATGGTCCAGGTGTGTTGCTGCCACCATCAGGAAGGAAACACAAACTACCACCTGCTGCTGAGAGACACCTGGTCAGGATGGTCCAGAGTCAACCAGGAACCAGCAGGAAGCAGGTCTGGATGAACCAGAAGCTGCTGGAACACAGCTGTCAGTGTCCACAGGGTTGGACATCAACATGAGCTGAGAGGCTCCATGAAGAAGGAAGTTCTTCCTCTAGAAGCAGAACCTTAAAGCTCCACTGATCACATGGACAAAGAAAAGGCCTTCTGGAGGAAAGTTCTGAGGTCAGATGGAACAAAGACTGAGGAGAGAAGGTGAGGCCTTCAACCCCAACAACACCAGACCTACCATCAGCATGGAGGTGGCAGCATCATGCTCTGTGGAACTGGAGCTTCACACAAAGTCAATGGAACAATGAAGGAGGAGGATCAGAACCTAAAACCATCAGCAGAAGGTTGATCTGGGACACAGCTGGATGTTCCAACCAGACAATGAGCCCAAACATCAAAGTGGTGAAGAAATGGTTCCATCAGGCTGGAATGAAGGTTCTAGACTGGTCCCCCCAAAGTCCTGACTTAGACCATCAAGAACCTGAAGACACCAGTCTGAGTCATGGAGACGACACATTTAGATGGACTGAACCGGTTCTGACCAGAGGAGTCAAAGGGAAACCAGAAGAACTGAACTGAGGAGGAGACGGACCAGTTTAACCAGTTTAACCAGTTTAACCAGTTTAACCAGACATGAACATTAATGTTTGTTTATTTATGATCCAGCAGGTTCAGTTTTTTATCTCCAGACGACCTTTAATGAATCTATAAAGAACCAAAGTAAAGGACTGTTTTTTGTCTCCCTGCAGTTCCTCCAGTCAGCAGGCTGACGTTTGACCGAAGTGGAGACTCGGAGCTTCTGGTCTGCAGTTCCTACGGCTTCTACCCCCCACAGATCAGACAGACGTGGCTGAAGGACGGCGCCATCATGGCCGACCCCCCTGTCTCCATGGTTACAGAGATGCCTGGTGGACCGTGGCGCTACCAGATTCACTCCCACCTGAAGCTCGGCCCGACCTCAGGACACAACATCTCCTGCATGGTGGAACACGTCAGCCTGCAGGAGCCTCAGCTGCTGGAACCAGGTGGGTTGAAGTCCTCATCAGTAGAACTGGTCCAGAACCCTGATGAAGGGTTGGTCTGGTGTGGCGACGGTAGACCTGCAAGGACCAGCTGATTAGAGAATGAATTAGCAACCGTGAATTAGCTGGTAGCTGTTCTGGTCACTGATTCATCAGCGTGAGTCTTTAGAAATAAAAAGTCTAACTTCAGCTTCTGAAACATGATAAACTTCCTGGTTTTCTCCTCCTCTGTGACGGTAAACCAGAGACCTGAACCAGACCTTAGAGGAAACCTGGTCCACATTTTAGACCATCTCTGTCCTGTTAGAACCAAACAGCTGATCCGTCCAGACAGATTCATTAACACTGGAAATGATGGTCAGTAACATGCCAGCAGTTCTTCTTCAGCTCCCGGGTTTCTGGTGGACTGTGTCGCCCTCTGGTGGACAAACAGCTGATGGTGTTTTTGCACAGTTATGACCCTCTGGAGGAGGAGGAGGAAACCAGCATACAGACACATGGAAACAGTGATAACCAGTGTTTGTGTCTCTGCAGAGCCGCCTGAGTCCAGCACTGGGCTGGAGGCACTGGGAGGCTCCTGTCTCGGACTGGGACTGCTGGTCCTGCTGGTCTCTGCAGGATTCTACTGGAAGAAGACTGAGTGAGCGAACAGCTGCAGACAGATGTTTTTAACCTGATGTCTGGACAAGTTGAAAGCAGTGGATGAGGTTTGTCCAGCAGCAGTCAGAGGTTTCCTTTGTTCCTCAGTTTCTACAGTGAAGAACCAAACGGAGAACGTCGTCACACCTTCCTGATGGACCTTACCAGAACTTGGACTGGGTCTGGATCTTCAGACATTTCCAGTCCTTGATATTCAGATCTACTGTGAGGATCAACTGTCCTTTACACAAACATACTGATGACCACAGCTCCTCCTCCTCCTCCTCCTCCTCCTCCTCCTCGTCTCTACAGAGCTTCTTTAATCCTTTTTCATTTTAGTTTTTGAAAACAACCTTATTTGCTTTCTTGTAAAGACCGATGCTCCTGTCATCGCTGTAAATAGTCCCAATAAAATCACTGATCACTGCTGTTTCACTAACATTTGCTAAAAACTGCTTCAGGAAATTATTCAGTGTTTTAATAAATAACTTAAGAAGTTTTAAGGATTGGATGTTTGGCAGGAAACATCTCATCTCTGTGGAATTAGTGAATGTAAACACCAGACAGTGAAGGACCTAGGATCCCTAATCTGTCTCTATACCTACCAGTAGCAGTGATTCCTAACACGTCTCTGGGGGTCATCAGGTGGAAACCTCCCTTCAACGCTGTTTCTCCTACTTAGTCCCACGACACCTCCAGGAGGCTAGGAGGTGAACTCTGGGGTCCCAGAGTCGCCCCCCCTAGTGCCAGTTCACACTGCTGCTACACAATCCAACCAGCACTGCTACGTTCAACTGACCCAGGCCTGTTTAGGAGATGCTCCAGGTAGTGACCATTGCTGATGCTATCATTTAGCTAAATGCTAATGCTAACTGCTAATTCAACCAGCACTGCCATGTTCAGCTGACCCAGACCTGTTTAGGAGATGCTCCAGGTGGTGACCAGTGCTGATGCTACTATTTAGCTAAATGCTAATGCTAACTGCTAATTCAAACAACACTGCCACGTTCAACTGACCCAGGTCCACCTAGGAGATGCTTCAGGTAGGGGCCAGTGCCGATGCTACCTTTTAGCTAACTGCTAAATGCTAATGCTAACTGCTAATCCAACCAGCACTGCCACATTCAACTGACCCAGGCCCATTTAGGAGATGCTCCAGGTAGTGACCAGTGTCGATGCTACCATTTAGCTAGCTGCTAAATGCTAATGCTAACTGCTAATTCAACCAGCAATGCCACGTTCAACTGACCCAGGCCCACTTAGCAGTGCTCCAGGTAGTGACCAGTGCTGATGCTACCATTTAGCTAGTGCAAATACTACATGCTAATGCTAACCACTAACTGCTGAAATACTTCAATATGACTAACAAACTCACCATCCACAAGGAGACTATACAGCTGGATTCACCTACAATGCTAGTGCTAACTGCTAAATGCCAATGCTAGCTGCTATGATGCTACCATACTACAACAGCTTTAACTATTGTTAAATGCTACAGTGCTGCTATGGGTCTCGATGCCACATATTATTATTCCTAAACTGACTGTGATCGACAGAAAATACAAAACATTCCAAATGTCCAAACTCACTGGGTAGAATAAGATGACTACACTGTAAATACTTAACGATATTTATAGTTCTAACTGTTGAACAATTTATGGTGTTTTACATTTTTTCTTTTATGCTAAATTACAGAGAACATCTAGAAAAAAAATGAAAAATATTATTATTTCCATGTGAAACAGGCCACAGCAGCAAATGTCCACTAATAGTAATGTATTATTTTACTATATGTGACTTTAGAATTATACCGCCTTTAAATCAGATTAAAATGATCATTTTACAGAAACTGCTCATTATTTTTACCAACATATTTATTGATTTTTGATTTTCTTTTTTTACAGTGTACTTTGGCTTGGATGTAAAACTCTTGATTTTAATTGTTTGTTTGAGTCTGTAAACTTTAATCTTGACGTTCGTTATCTTCAGGTCGACGCCCGTCTTCACTGTAAAGCTCCACTCAGCTGATTATGATCTGATGAGTCCTCGTTGACACTGGTGAATGTGAGCCGTCAGACTGAGAACCTGCAGAACCAAGAAGGACCGGAAATATTAGTTGAACGTGACATAGTTTGTCATGCTTTATCCTCGTGGTTGTAAAGTTGTGTGTCGTCGTCGTATTAGAGCATTCTGAGTTTCAATCGTGGCACCTGGACTGGCTTGAGTTCATCAATGAACTCAAGCCAGTCCAGGTGCCACGATAGAAACCAGGAGGATCAGACTCATGTCTCAGAGATTCAGCATGACCTTCGGCAGAACCAGGTTCAGGGAGCCAGACGTCCGCCTCGACCAGCCCGGTGAGGCCGTTTAGCTTCTCTGCTGTCACACTGAGCATGTTCAGCTCTGTGATGCTGTTCCAGGATGAAGATCATGAGATGAGATCAAAAGCTGTGGGTCTGAGGAAAAGCAGGTTTCGTCTCCAAGGTCAAGACTGGAAAAACAAAGCGGCCTGATAAGAGCCGGGTCACTTTATTGGACCTTTATCTGTGTTTCTATCTGGATTCGTGATGAGGATCTGTGTGACGTTCAGCTGCTGACCTTTGAAGCTTCTATCAGCCAGATAACGGCTGAACTGCTGCACCTGAACCGTAAAACACACCTGAGATCAGACGCACCAACACTTTCTCTGCTGCTCCTCTGAGGCTTGTGCAGGTGAGTAACATCAAACCTTCTAAACGTAGCTCAGCCTGAGTCTCATGTTGTATTACAGTAAATAACGGAGGTGAGAACTCACCTGGGAGACGACACTTCAGTTCAGTGTAAGGACGAAAGTATCTGGACGTCCTGGAGACAAACTCCATGTGAGTCACATGAGCTGCAGCGTTCAGACGTCCACATACTTCTGGTCGAATGGTTGTTGGAGAAAATCACTTCTGTCTACAGCATCAGGACGTCTTTAATGAGAGGTTTAAATAGAACAAAAGTATGTGGATCAATTCTACATGAACTATAATAGAAACATTCAGCACTTGTGGCAGCTGGGTGTTGAATCACTGCAACTTCTAGTGATCACAGTAAAGTAATCAGATTACTTCCAACAGCACAGTACTGTCTCTGATGTCAGATTACAAACCACCAGTTCAGATTCTAGATTAAATTCTTCTCCACAGCAGGAACTCAGTGGAACCAAAGTGAGTCCATCTTCCATGAGGGTCTCTGGTCCTCCAGTCCTTCCTCTGTCCCCCTTTACTCCTGATGACAGACTCAGTCCTCCTCAGCATGGAGGAAACCAGAGTCCATCATTGCTGCTCACATCTTCTCACATTCTTCTCTGTTGGGTTCAGCTGCTCTTTGCTGGAGGGGTTGTGTTGCTCTACCTTCCTCTGCTGGGTCCAGGTCTGGACTCTCACTGTCCAGGTCCTGGTTCCTCTTAGTCCTGGTCTAGAAGCTCTGGTCTGATGTTGTTCTCTGGATAAATCTTCCTCTTCTCCATCTGGTCAGCCAGTGTTCTGGTTCCTCCTCAGACCTTCATGAGCATCTCTAGGCATCTCAGCCAGGTTTAGTTGTGGTCCTCCGTCCATAGAGGTTGATGTTCTCCAGGCTCCTCCACACTGTCTGAGCTCCACACTAACTCTGGTCTCCATTGATCAGCCCTGGTCCAAGTGTGAAGCAGCTGCAGTAGCTCACATTAACCTCACAGGAACATTAGTAGAGATAATAAACGTTCTTAAAAACGTTCTGAGAAAGTTCTTCAGAGTTCCCTTCATGTTGTTCTTAAATACAGGATAACTAAAGATGTTCTACGAATGTTTGGTGAAAACATTGTTAGAATGTTGTCTCCTAACATTCTTAAGACCAAAGCTGCATTAAAACGTTCTTCCTTTGTTCTCATGTGACACTGTGGAACATTGAGGGAACGTTTAATCTGGAAATCTTTGTAGTTTCAGTCGTAGCATCTGGACTTGGTTGAGTTCATCGAAGACGTTTCACCGGTGGTCCAAGACTACAGGTGGAACGTCTTTGATGAACTCAACCAAGTCCAGATGCTACGATTCAAACTCATGTCATCGGCCAATCAGAACGCTCCGATACGCCGACGACACACAACTTTACAACCATGAGGACGACCATGACCTGGATGACTGAGAACCTTCACAGACGTCTTAATAGGGAAATGTTCCCTCCTTCCATATCATAGAACACAATCTGTTCCTGACAACGTTCTCCAAACGTTCTCGGTTGCAGTTAATGGTCTTTGTTCCCCTATAACCTCATGGGAACATCACCTGAAACCATAAATACGCCTGAAACATTCTGTGAACATTAAACTAAACCTTTAGAATGTCATTAGAACTCATATCTGACGCTGTGGAAACGTTCTCTGTCCACATGCTGGTTCCTCTCAGACATCATGGGCCGGAAGTCTTCGTGTTGTGGAGCTTCGGCTCTGGAGGTGACCCTCGCCATCCTCTTCATCGCCATGACGGCCGTCTGTGTGACGCTGATCGTGCTGATGGTTACCGGGACGACGCACACAGGTGAATTAATACGCTGCAGAAAGTAGTTCCAGACAGATGTTCTAATGTTTACTGTAAAGAACCGAGACTCTAGAAGAAGAGACACAGAACCACAGAACAAATCAGGTTTGTTCTAAAGATCAGAGGAACCTGTTTAAACCAACCAATGAAATGAAAGCACAAGATGAGAGTCAGGTTACTGGTTCAGAGAAGATCAGCTCCACTAAATCAGTGAACTACTGAACATTTTCAGCTGTGATTTGACCAACGGAGTTCATTCTACACCTGTCGATGGAATATGTTGTTCTGTAGCTAATGCTAATGCTAATGCTAGTCATATTGTTTTTTAGGTCTTCAACTTTATTTACAGTAAATCATTAAACAGAACAAAGATCCTTTATAGAAAACCTTCCTCCAAACATCAAACACTTTAGTCTAAATGAGTTATTATCCAGTGGAGTCGGTTTTTAGTGATGCACCTGAACTAACCTGTAAACCTCCGTTAGCTGACTGACTAATCTTGCAGCAGCTTCAACCTTTAATGATCTGTTTGTCCTTCAGACCCAGAACCAACGGCTCCTCCTCAGAACCAGCCCTACCTGGTGGGAGTGGGCCGAGCCGACTGCACCGGACCTGCAGCTGACATTTCTCTGGTCAGAACCTCAACAGGCTTCATTATCAACACAAAGTTCTACAGGCTCAGTGTCCGTCTGTTGTCCTGATGACCCGACATGAACTTTATCAGCAGCTCAGTGTTTATCAGCAGGAATCATCTCCACAGTCTTTATGACTCCATCTGACAACCAGAGGAAACTCAACCAGACTGTCATCATGGCTGTTCCTAGCACTGCTAGCACACATGCTAATGACAACACACACGCTAACACCACACATGCTAACACCACACATGCTAACATCACACATGCTAACAGCACACATGCTAACATCACACATGCTAACATCACACATGCTAACAGCACACATGCTAACAGCACACATGCTAGCATCACACATGCTAACAGCACACATGCTAACATCACACAGCTGTGATCCACTTTGTTTTTCTTCAAGTCAGTTTTTTTTGTTTGAAAATGGATTTTTCAACAATTTCTTTTTTAAAACATGTCAATATTTTTCAGACATTTTGGGGAAGTTATATTAATAGTTTTGGAAATTCTATTAATAAATATTTTTGGACATTTTAATCAATATTTTAACTTTTTCACCTCCTCCTCCGACACGAGGCAGGAGCTGATGTTCTTGCTGGAGTTTATCCGTCTGTTTGTCTGTTAGCAAGATAACTCATTAAGTTCTTGTGTGTTCTGTTGTGTTGTTGTTGTGTTTTACTGTGTTGTTGTTGTGTTTTATTGTGTTGTTGTTGTGTAGATGGGTTACGCCAACACTCAGCAGAAGGCTGCAGGGATCCACACCCGCCTCTACAGCAGAGCCTTCATCATCGACGACGGCAGCAGAAGAGTCGTGTTTGTTACTGCAGACGTAGGAATGATCTCACAGAGACTCAGACTGGAGGTGAACACACACACACACACACACACACACACACACACACACACACACACACACACACACACACACACACACACACACACACACACACACACACACGCGCACACACACACACAGTCACAGGTAGACATAATGGTTTGGTCCAATCACAGGCCAGAGATCTGGACTCTAACACTGAACCAACACTGCTGTTTGTATTTTATTCTGAAACACTTCCTGCTTTGGGGGAAGAACAGAAAGCACAGGAAGTGTGGGGGCGGAGCTTGTAGAGCTAGACACTTCTGATTGGCTGCAGCGTTTAAACATCTGTATGGTTTAGTGTCTGTTGACTGATTTATCTGAAGGAACCTTTTAGGTCCGTGGAGAGGAAAGGTCCAGGAGCTTTGGTTTCAGGGTTCCTGTCAGAACCTGGTCCTGGTCCAAACCTTTGTGTGTGTTCAGGTTCTGCAGGCGCTGCAGCAGAAGTACGGTGATCTGTACCGGCAGGACAACGTGGTTCTGAGTGGAACTCACACCCACTGTGGACCAGGAGGATACTTCCAGTACACCCTGTTCATGATCAGCAGCGGCGGGTACATCAAGACCTCGGTCCAACCGCTGGTCAACGGCATCGTCAAGGTGTGTGTTCCTGAGTGTGTTCCTGAGTGTGTTCCTGAGTGTGTTGCTGAGTGTGTTACTGAGTGTGTTACTGAGTGTGTTACTGAGTGTGTTACTGAGTGTGTTACTGAGTGTGTTCCTGAGTGTGTGTTACTGAGTGTGTTACTGAGTGTGTTACTGAGTGTGTTACCGAGTGTGTTCCTGAGTGTGTGTTACTGAGTGTGTTACTGAGTGTGTTCCTGAGTGTGTTACTGAGTGTGTTACCGAGTGTGTTCCTGAGTGTGTGTTACTGAGTGTGTTACTGAGTGTGTTCCTGAGTCTGTGTTCCTGAGTGTGTTCCTGAGTGTGTTCCTGAGTGTGTTCCTGAGTGTGTGTTACTGAGTGTGTTACTGAGTGTGTTCCTGAGTCTGTGTTCCTGAGTGTGTTCCTGAGTGTGTTCTACCTTCATACTCTAAAGCTTCCAGGCCTGGAACTCTGGAGATGTTCATGGTATGAAGGTAGAACACTGATCATTCATAAAGTTACTGGAGATGAAGAACCAGCTGTTCTTCCAGAATATAAACACGGCCGGCTGCTTTATGTGTCAGTGATGTGTTGCTTGTTTCCAGAGCATAGACAGAGCCCATCGGAACATGAGGCCTGGTCGGATCTACAGGAACCGAGGAGAGCTGGACCACAGCAGCATCAACAGGAGTCCTCAGTCCTACATGAACAACCCCGAGGACGAGAGACTCAGGTGACCACAGACAGACAGACAGGTAGACAGACAGGTAGACAGACAGACAGACAGACAGACAGACAGACAGGTAGACAGACAGACAGACAGGTAGACAGACAGACAGACAGACAGACAGACAGACAGGTAGACAGACAGACAGACAGACAGACAGACAGACAGACAGGTAGACAGACAGACAGACAGACAGACAGACAGACAGACAGACAGACAGACAGACAGGTAGACAGACAGGTAGACAGACAGACAGACAGGTAGACAGACAGACTGACAGACAGACAGGTAGACAGACAGGTAGATGTGAAGCTGTAGAGGTCATTAGGTGTCACTGAGGTCTTGGTTCTCCTTCACCTGCTAAACCCCAGTAAACAGTAAAACACTCATGGAAGGTCCTGCTGGTACAGAGATGATCCATTCTGTTATTGATCCGTTCTGTTGTTGATCAGTTCTGTTGTTGATCAGTTCTCTTATTGATCAGTTCTGTTATTGATCAGTTCTGTTATTGATCCGTTCAGGTATGAGGACAACACAGACAAGCAGGTGTTGGTGCTGAAGTTCACTGATCTGGATGGAGATGGGATCGGGATGCTCAGGTGAGACCACGGAGCAGTCCAGGAGTATTATTGATCGTAGATCAGTTGATCGTTCTGATGCTTCGTCTAGTCTTTAAAACCCTCCAGTGCTGCTCTGATGGTGGTCTTCATGGTGATCTTCATGGTGATCTTCATGGTGATCTTCATGGTGGTCTTCATGGTGATCTTCATGGTGGTCTTCATGGTGATCTTCATGGTGATCTTCATGGTGGTCTTCATGGTGATCTTCATGGTGATCTTCATGGTGGTCTTCATGGTGGTCTTCATGGTGGTCTTCATGGTGATCTTCATGGTGGTCTTCATGGTGATCTTCATGGTGGTCTTCATGGTGATCTTCATGGTGGTCTTCATGGTGGTCTTCATGGTGGTCTTCATGGT